>CAUYLG010000913.1:0-62769 GCA_963573385.1 Cacajao melanocephalus | reverse complement strand
ATAAATATATTTATTTATATAAATACAAATATATATTTATATTTTATACATATATACATACATTTATTGAGGTGTACCTTTAGGATCATTTCCCTTTGCTCACTGAAATAAATGTATGTTAGACCTCACCTAAGAAGAAGGAACAGAGACAAGCAAATACGTGAATGTGACCACAGTGCTTACATGTATTCCTAATCTTCCATTACTAGAAACTTAGGTTGTAGCCATTTTTCACTCTAACAAAAATATTCTTAGAAGGAAAATGATACCACATTTATTAATGTTACAAAATACGAATAAACAATTGCCCATATAGTAATGATAATGATAGCCAAGTAATGATAAAGAAAGGGAGTTAGTCTACTTAATAGGGGCTGCCTTCATCCCCTCTGCGACTCCACTTCCACCGACTCCCAAAGAGAGCTTTAAATTGCCAAATTAAAATACCTAGGAATGAGAAGGTCGAACAAATTTGTTGCCAATTTCTGAGATAAAAGGAGCAAGTCACTTCTCAACTGCCCACATTTCTAGTGTTCAGCCCTCACTTCCATGATACGGTCTGAGGCATCCCTCTTTATTGCACAGAGGAGAAAGCCCAGCTAGGTAACTGAGTGTATGACTCGGTCTGATGAAGGTAAGGCTGACAAGGCAGAACCAATCCACTGTCACCAAGTCACACATGGCCAGCCCTGAAGGAAAGAGCCGCTCGTTATGAGGTGTGCGGAGACAAGCTAGTATCCCAACACATCCATCCTGCGGTGCATGTGCACATCTGGCACCAATTCCCCCACTCCCCTTTCTAGGGAGGGCTGTGTGTGTGCCTGGGTGCATGTGTGTGTGTGTGTGTGTGTGTGCGTGTCTGTGCGTGTGCGTGTGTGTGTGTGTGTAAGACCATCTAAGCAGGTGAGCACCTCAAGCAAGCAAGGCACAAAGGACAGATGTCGGACTACTGTGATAAGTTAAAGAGGAGGCTGCTAATAAATGTGCTTTCCCAAGGCCACCCCTGGAAGGAGGAGGTCACATCAAGACATTCCTCTTTGCTTTTCACAAGCAAGTCATGTTAAAAGAGTTTTGGGAGATGAACTTCTGATCCAAATATGTGCAGACAGGTGACTCTGTTTTTAATTAGTGCTCAATTGTTTCTTCCTAAGATTCTCCAATTTTGCCTCTTTCTCATGGTCCTTTTAAAGAACCTGATATCTGTGTGTCATCTCTGATTTGCACCAGCTTAGGCCTCATGCCCCACGTACCATGTGCTTTTGGCAGTCTCTGCAGTGCCTGGTATGGTCCTTACCTCCCTTGATCCACCCTTCCCTCTACAGCACCCTTCTTCCCTCCTTTCCCTTCAGGTGCCCTCACTCTCTGCCAGCCCACATGTCATTACTCAATGTCTCAGGTACCGTCTGCCTTCTTGTGGCTTTCTCAGGGCTTTCTTCCATTTCTCATGGTTCTCCAGGGTCTCTAGGCTCCATGGAGGAGGAGGACACTCTGCCTCCCTTGTCCAGGCAGTCCTGCATAGGAGGTGCAGGTACATCCTTGACTTCCTGCAGGTATCTCCTTGACTGTATATTGCCCTCTAGAATTTTCCAGACAGGTGTAGCTGTGCTATGGGATAGAGTTTGAGCATTTCTAAGCCTCAGTTAAAACACATCTAATCTCATCACAATATCACCTGTCTCTTAACAGGAAAGACATCTGTTAGTGGGGGGTCACCTTTGATTGAGTGTAAAAGGAAGAAGCAAGGACAGGCTGGCATGGAGTAAAAGCCACACTGTCCCAGGCTGTGCACCATCCTTTGGCACTCACCATGAGCTCTAGGCTCTTGCCTTTGAAGTTTCACACTCCTGTGGATCGGGGCCCTTACTTGACTATGAGAATAATATACATGATTATTACATGAATATTAGGAAGCATTCTTAATGCCAAAAACACAGACGTGAGTAGTTACCTGGCCATGCTGCATTCATATAGTGGTAAACATTTTCAGTCTGTTGGCCTCATTTTTGACATCTAAAAAAATGATTAGAAAGATCCTAGAAGCTTATAAATGCTCCTTCAATATGTATCTTTCTATGAATCAGAGTCCTGGGATGCAAACATGTGCATTTTAAAAAAAATTTTACTTTGAGTTCAGGGATACATATGCAGAATGTGCAGGTTTATTACACAGGTATAATCTGCCATGGTGGTTTGCTGCGTCTATCAACCCATCATCTAGGTTTTAAGCCCCACATACATTACATATTTGTCCCAATGCTCTCCCTCCCCTCACCCCACACCTCCTGACAGGCCCTGATGTGTGTTGTTCCCCTCCCTGTGTCCATGTATTCTCATTGTCCAATTTCCACTTATGAGTGAGAAAATGTGGTGTTTAGTTATCTGTTCCCATGTTAGTTTGCTGAGGATGATGGCTTCCAGCTTCATTCATGTTTCTGCAAAGCATGTGTTCTCATTCTATATTCTGAGAATAGCTGCATAGTATTCCATAGTGTATATGTGCCAGATTTTCTTTATCCAGTCTGTCATTGATGAGCATTTGGGTTGGTTCCATGTCTTGTTATTGTAAATAGTGCTGCAGTAAACATAGGTGTGCCTGTATTTTTGTAGTATAATGACTTGTATTCCTTTGGGTATATACCTAGTAATGGGATTGCAGGGTCAAATGATATTTCTGGTTCTACATCCTGAGGAATTGTCATACTGTCTTCCAAAATGGTTAAACTAATATATATTTCCACCAACATTTAAAAGTGTTCCTATTTCTCCATAGCCTCGCCAGCATCTATTTTTTCCCTGTATAATAATTGTCATTCTGACTAGTGTGAGATGGTTTTGATTTGCATTTCTCTAATGATCAGTGATGATTTTCATATGTTTGTTGGCTACATAAATGTCTTCTTATGCGAAGTGTCCATTCATATCCTTTGCCCACTTTTTGATGGGTTTGTTTGTTTTTTTCTTATAAATTTCTTCAAGTTCCTTGTGGATTCTGGATATTAGACCTTCTTTGCCAAATGGGTAGATTGCATATTTTTTCTCCCATCCTGTAGGTTGCCTGTTCACTCTGATGCTAGTTTCTTTTGACATGCAGAAACTCTTTAGTTTAATTAGATCTCATTTGTCAAGTTTGGCTTTTGTTGCAATTGCTTTTGGTGTTCTATTCACGAAGTCCTTGCCCATGTCTATGTCCTCAATGGTATGGCCTAGGTTTTCTTCCAGGGTTTTTATGGTTTTGGGTTTTACATTTAAGTCTTTAATTCATCTTGAGTTAATTTTTGTATAAGGTGCAAGGAAGGGATCCAGTTTCAGTTTTCTGATTATGGTGAGGCAGTTTTCCCAGCACCATTTATTAAATAGGGAATCTTTCCTCATTGCTTGCTTTTGTCAGGTTTGTCAAAGATCAGATTGTTGTAGATATGTGGTGTTATTTCTGAGGTCTCTGTTCTGTTCCATTGGTGTATATATCTGTTTTGGTACAAATACCATGCTGTTTTTGTTACTGTAGGCTTGTAGTATAGTTTGAAGTCAAGTAGTGTGATGCCTCCAGCTTTGTTCTTTTTGCTTAGGATTGTCTTGTCCATACAGGCTATTTTTTGGTTCCATATGAAATTTAAAGTAGTTCTTCTAATTCTGTGAAGAATGTCAATAGTAGTTTGATGGGAATAGCACTGAATCTATAAATTGCTTTGGGCAGTATGGCCATTTTCACAATATTAATTCTTCCTATCCATGAGTATGAAATGTTTTCCAATTGTTTGTGTCTTCTCTTATTTCCCTGAACAGTGGTTTGTAGTTCTCCTTGAAGAGGTCCTTCATACCCCTTGTAAACTGTATCCCTAGATATTTTATTCTCTTTGTAGCAATTGTGAATAGGAGTTCATTCATTATTTGGCTCTCTGCTTGTACATGGGAATGCTTGTGATTTTTGCCATTGATTTTGTATCCTGAGGCTTTGCTGAAGTTGCTTATCAGCTTAAGTAGATTTTGAGCTGAGACAATGGGGTTTTCTAAATATAGAATCATGTCATCTGCCAACAGAGACAATTTGATTTCCTCTCTGCCTATTTGAATATCATTTATTTCTTTCTCTTGCCTGATTGCCCTGGCCAGAACTTCCAGTACTATGTTGAATAGGAGTGGTGAAAGAGGGCATCCTTGTATTGTGACTGTTCTCAAAAGGAATGCTTCCAGCTTTTTGCCCATTCAGTATGATATTGGCTATGGGTTTGTCATACATAGCTCTCATTATTTTGAGATATGTTCCATCAATACCTAGTTTATTGAGAGTTTTTCACATGAAGAGATGTTGAATTCTACCGAAGGCCTTTTCTGCATCTATTGAGATAATCATGTGGTTTTTGTCATTGGTTCTCTTTATATGATGGATTACATTTATTGATTTGCATATATTGAACCAGCCTTGCATCCCAGGTATGAAGCCTACTTGATTTTGGTGGATAAGCTTTTGGATGTGCTGCTGGATTTGCCTTGCCAGTATTTTATAGAGGATTTTCACATCAATGTTCATCAGGGCTATTGGCCTAAAGTTTTCTTTTTTGGTTGTTTCTCTGCCGGGTTTTGGTGTCAGGATGATGCTGGTCTCATAAAATGAGTTAGGGAGAAGTCCACACTTTTCAATTGTTTGGAATAGTTTCAGAGGAATGGTACCAGTTCCTCTTTGTACCTCTGGTAGAATTTGGCTGTGAATCCATCTGGTCCTGGGATTTTTTTTTTTTTTTTGGTTGGTAGGCTATTAATTACTGCCTCAGTTTTAGAACTTGCTATTGGTCTATTCAGAGATTCGACTTCTTCCTGGTTTAGTCTTTGGAAGGGGTATGTGTCCAGGAATTTATCCATTTCTTTTAGATTTTCTATTTTATTTGCTTAGGGGTGTTTATAGTGTTATCTGATGGTAATTTGTATTTCTGTGGGAACAGTGGTGATATCCCCTTTATCATTTTTTATTGTGTCTATTTGATTATTCTCTCTTTTCTTCTTTATTAGTCTAGCTAGTGGTCTATTCTGTTAATTTTTTTCAAAAAATGAGCTCCTGGATTCACTGATATTTTGAAGGGTTTTTTGTGTCTCTATCTCCTTCACTTCTGCTCTGACCTTAGTTATTTCTTGTCTTCTGCTAGCTTTTGAATCTGTTTGCTCTTGCTTCTGTAGTTCTTTTATTTATGATGTTAGGGTGTCGATTTGAGATCTTTCCAGCTTTCTGATGATGTGGGCATTTAGTGCTATAAATTTCCTTCTTAACGCTGCTTTAGCTGTGTCCCAGAAATTCTGGTACATTGTCTCTTTGTTCTCATTGGTTTCAAAGAAATTCTTTTAGTACTATGAATTTCCCTCTTAACACTGCTTTAGCTGTGTCTCAGAGATTCTGGTACATTGTCTCTGGTAAATTCTCATTGGTTTCAAAGAACTTCTTGATTTCTGCCTTAATTTCATTATTTACCCTGGAGTCATTCAGGAGCAGTTTGTTTAATTTCTATGTAGTTGTGCAGTTTTGAGTGAGTTTCTTTATCCCAAGTTCTAAGTTAATTGCTGTGTGGTTGGAGAGACTGTTTTGATTTCAGCTCTTTTTCATTTGCTGTGGAGTGTTTTACTTCCAATTATATGGCTGATTTTAGAATAAGTGCCATATAGCACTGAGAAGAATGTATATTCTATTGATTTGAGGTGGATAGTTCTGTAGATGTCTATTAGGTCCACTTGATCCAAAGCTGAGTTCAAGTCCTGCATATCTTTATTAATTTTTTGTCTCGTTGATCTGTCTAATATCAACAATGGGTTGTTAAAGTCTCCCACCATTATTTTGTGGGAATCTGTCTCTTTGTAGGTCTATAAGAAACTTGTTTTATGAATCTAGGTGCTCCTGTATTGGGTGCACGTGTTTATGTTTAGGATAGTTAGCTCTTCTTGTTGCATTGATCCCTTTACCATTATGTAATGCCCTTCCTTGTCTTTTTTGGATCTCTGTTGGTTTAAAATCTGTTTTGTCAGAGAGTAGGATTGCAAGCCCTGCTTTGTTTTTTTCTTTCTATTTGCTTGGTAAATGTTCCTTCATCTCTTTATTTTGAGTCTGTGTGTGTTTTTGCATGTGAGATGGGTCTCCTGAATACAGCACACTGATGGGGCTTGACTACCCAATTTGCCTGTCTGTGTCTTTTAATTGGGGCATTTAGCCCATTTACATTTAAGGTTAGTATTGTTATGTGTGAATTTGATCTTGTCATCATGATGCTACTGGTTATTGTTCCCAGAAGTTGATGCGATTTCTTCATAGTGTCATTGGTCTTTCTCTTTTGATGTGCATTTGCAGTGGCTGGTATGAGTTCTGTCTTTCCATATTTAGCGCTTCCTTCAGGGGCTCTTGTAAGGCAGGCCTGGTGGTAACAAAATCCCTTAGCATTTGCTTGTCTGTAAAGGATTTTATTTCTCCTTTGCTTATAAAGCTTAGTTTGGCTGGATATGAAATTCTGGGTTGAAAATTCTTTTCTTTAAGAATGTTGAATATTGGTCCCCACTCTCTTCTGGCTTTTAGGGTATCTGCTGAGAAACCCGCTGTTAGTCTAATGGGCTTCCCTTTGTAGGTGACTTTATCTTTCTCTCTGGCTGACCTTAACATTTTTTCCCTTCATGTCAACTTTGGAGAATCTGAGGATTATGTGTCTTGGGGTTGATCTTCTTGTGGAGTATCTTAGCGGTGTTATTTGTATTTGCTGAATTTGAATGTTGGCCTGTCTGCTATGTCAGGGAAGTTTTCCTGGATAATATCCTGAAGTGTATTTTCCAACTTGGTTCCATTCTCCCCGTCACTTTCAGGTACACCAATTAATCGTAGGCTTGGTCTTTTCACATAGTCCCATATTTCTTGGAGGCTTTGTTCATTCCTTTTTATTTTTTTTCCTCTAATCTTGTCTATATGTCTTTTTCAGTAAAGTGGTGTTCAATCTCTGATATCCTTTCTTCTGCTTGATTGACTTGGCTACTGATACTTGTGTATGCTTCAGGAAGTTCTCATACTGTGTTTTTCAGCTCCATCCGGTCATTTATGTTCCTCTCTAAACTGATTATTCTGTTAGCAGTTTCTGTAACCTTTTATCAAGGTTCTTAGCTTCCTTGCATTGCATGAGAACATGCTCCTTTAGCTTGGAGGAGTTTTTTTAATTACCCACCTTCTGAAGCCTACTTCTGTTTTGTCAATTTCATTCTTTGTCCAGTTTTGTGTTCTTGCTGGAGAGGAGTTGCTATCATTTGAAGGAGAAGAAGCATTCTGGCTTTTGGAATTTTCAGCATTTTTGTTCTGTTTTTTTCTCATCTTCATGGATTTATCTACTTTTGACCTTTGGATAGGGTGTCAGGTTTTGGTATCAGGATGATGCTGGTCCCATCAAATGAGTTAGGGAGGAGTCCACCCTTTCTGTTTGTTACTTAGTCTTCTAACAGTCAGGGTCATCTTCTGCAGCTCTGCTGCCGTTTGCTGGAGGTCCACGCCAGACCCTATTTGCCTGAGTGTTACCAGTGGAGTCTGCAAAACAGCAAAGATTGGTCCCTGCCTCTTCCTCTGGAAGGTTCATCCCAGCAGGGCACGGACATGATGCCAGCTGGGACTCTCCTGTATGAGATGTCTGGCAACCCTTGTTGGGAGGTCTCACCCAGTCAGGAGGCCTGGGGTCAGGGACCCACCCAAGGAAGCAATCTGACTGTCCCTTAGAGGAGCTGGCATGCTGCGCTGAAGGAATCACCCTCGTCCAGATTGCCCAGACGCTCCAGAGCCAGCAGGCAGGAAAGATTAAGTCCACTGAACCTGAGACCATGCTGCCTCTTCCCTCAGGTGTTCTGTCCCAGGGAGATGAGAGTTGATCTTTAAGACCCTGATGAGCTGCTGGATTTCCTACAGAGATGCTTTGCCCAGGGAGGAGGAATCTAGAGAGGCAGTCTGGCCACAGCCACTTTGCTGTGCTGAGGTGAATTCTGCCCAGTCCAAACCTCCCAGCCTCCGTAGCACTGTCAGGGGAACACTGCCTACTAAAGCCTCAGGAACTGGTGGATGCCCCTCCCCACAGCAAGCTCAATCGTCCCAGGTCAACTCCAGACTGCTGTGCTGTCAGTGAGAATTTCGAGCCAATGGTTCTTAGCTTGCTTGGCTCTGTGGAAGTGGGACCTGTTGAGTAAGACCACTTGGCTCCCTGGCTTCAGCCTCCTTTCCAGGGGAGAGGCCGGTTATCCTGTCTCACTGGAGTTCCAGGTATTGCTGGAGTAAGAAAAACTCCTGCAGTTTGGTGCCTGTCCAAACAGCCGCCCAGTTTTGTGCTTGAAACCAGGGGTCTGGTGGTGTAGGTCCATGAGGGAATCTCCTGACCCAAGGATTGCAAAAATCCATGGGCAAAGCATATTACCCTGAGTGGGTAGCACAGACCCTCACTGCTTTCCTTGGCCAGGGGAGGGAGGTCCCCTAGCTCCGTGCACTTCCAGGTGAAGCAACGCCCCACCCTGCTTCTGCTCACTGTCTGTAGGTTGCACCTGCCTTCTAATCAGTCCCAGTGAGATGAACTGGGTACCTCGGTTGGAAATGCAGAAATCACCTGCCTTCTGTGTTGGTCTTGCTGTGAGCTGCCAACCAGTGCTGTTTCTATTTGGCCATCTTGGTCCCTCCCACCAAGCGTTGTTTATTTAAAACATTTTTCTGGAGTTTTACGGTGCTGACACACAGGATATGCCTGAAATTTTGTAAAACAAATAACAAGGTTCAAGCAAATAACACATTTACAAACTTACCCTAAAGATGCAATAAATAACAGTCCTGGGAGGAAGTAACCCTTTATTCTTAGAAATCCCAGGGCTCAGAGGAAAGGCACACAACCAACCAGCCCAGGGACCCGAGGCTCTGTCTCCACCCCACAAACAAAGCCTGAGATGCTGTGTTGAGGTCACTGCCCAGCACTGCCAGTCCTGCCTGCAGGTTCAAGCTCCAGGAAAGTCAGAAAAGAAGAAAATAGAAATGAGCAGTAAGCAGTAAGAATATACTTGTATAGGTATTTTAATTTTTATGAAATTATAGGTATTTTTATGAAATTATAGGTATTTTAATTTTTATGAAAATGTTCAATATATTTTTGGATAACTATATATATATATATATATATATATATATATATATATATATATGAATAAGTCGAAAGAGGGATAAAGGGCCTCCTTTCCTGTCTCCCTCCCTCCCTTTCTTTCTCTCTCGCCCCCTCCTTTCCTTTTTCTCCCTCTCCTCAACTGTGCCAAGGTAGCATCTCCTTTAGCACGTCTTCTGGTAAGATCTGATGCAGTTCTCTTTACTGGGATGTAGCTGAGGTGATGTTAAAATTGGAAATCTCTTTTCTCACCCTTAGGAGGGACAGCGGGACCCCATAGCTCTCTGCTCTCCCTTGTCACCCTCTAACAGCTCCTGGAGGAGCCGGCCCAGCCTCTAACATAGCCTCCTCTGTGCAGTGACTATGAAGCCCATCTTCCAACCTGCCCCTCGAGTCCCTCCAGTGCCACATTGCAGTGGCCCACACCACTTGGATGACATTTTACCAGACTCAGCATGCCCAGATTGACTATCTTTGTCTTCTGATTCTCTAATATCTGTGGGATCTGGCTCTTTCATTTTCCCTTAAGAAGGTCTCACATGTCTGGTCCTTGTTCTTTATCCACACCAACACCAACATGTCCTAGAATCACATAATGGGGAAGGGATCTCAGGGCTATTTGACCTCATCCCCAGCACCACACCCCCAAGGTGTTCCTGCGGGAGCGTGGGAGGCGCGGTCCCCTGCTGGGAGCCCAGGGTCGTACATGTTAGCTGCAGTCACTGCCTGCCTTCATGATAGTGATGCCTTCTGCCTTCTGGGCCCCATAGAACAGAACAGATCACTCCTGCAAAGGACAGCCCAAAGAAATTTAAAGCACAGCTGTGTCATCTCTGGGTCATTGCTCAGCACTATTCAACTCTGTGTTTGACATCATTTATCCCTCCCCTCCCAGATCAGCCCCCTCTGCATACACACTCAACAAGAAGACCCTAATTCTAGTGTGCTCTTTGGGTATAATGCCCTAGGAGATCGTCTCCTTCCTAAACATTCCAGGCACCCCTGGCCAGAGGCCTGAAGCTGGTCTCAGGGAAGCAGGTGGGTGTGCAGCAACACTGTCCTCTCTGTGGCTCTCAAAGGCATCTAGAGCAGCTTGGATCACTGCTGACTAGGTGCAGGCTGTTTATTTTTATAATGTTAAATTGTTCTGTGCAGGCCAGCAACATTATCTGAGAATTACTTGAGAATTCTATGATATAGCTGGGCTTTAATTTTAAAAGTAGAGTAGCGCACAAAATTAGCATATGATCCCACACTACATGTGGTTAATTTTGTCAGCTTGGCGAGGTTGTGGTACCCGAGTATGTGACTAAACATCAGTCTGGATGTTGCTGTGAAGGTACTTTTTTAGATGAGAAATGACCTCACTCCCTTGCTGAATACTTCCTTCCACTGTACTCTTATCAATGTGAAAACTTTTTACTGTGACTTCCAAATCCCACTTTATCAAAGTCTTTTCATTTTTTGCTCTCTCTGGAAAATTCTACCAGATATTTTCAAGTTGGCTCCTTCTCTTTCTACAATTCTTAGCTTCAAGTTCACTTCCTTAGGTCGTCCCTGACCACTGTTTCTAAAGTGGATGTCACATCACTTGCCTGAATTATAATCCTCTCCTTAGACTTCTCATTTGCTATTTTTCTGATTGATAGATTGATTACAGTGGTTCCCATACCCATTTTGCTTGTACTTCCATCTACAGAATTGCACTAGGGTGGATGGACAGGAAGAGACTAAGGATTCACTCATCACGAAGACATTTGTGGAATACTGAGTGTGTTTCTAGCATCCTTTCAGAGTTTGCAAACAAGGTGGTGTCCAGCCTAGACAGGTTCTCTGCCTGCCCTTCCTGAATCCACAAGGCCATAGATGCGGAAGGAATATTTAATAAAGTTCAACACTGAGTCCTGACAAACACTGTGCAAGAAAGCTCGAACAGGAAGGAAGTTCCTTATTCTGGTTGAGAATACATCATACATCATACTTCTGATATGTGACGAAAAGCTTCTGAGGTTGGGGATAAGACAAGGACTCTGGCTGTCACCATTTCTCTCCAATCTTACCATGGAATTTGGCACTATGGGGGTGGCGAAGCAACACAGCGGCCACTCAAGAAGAAGCAAGGGATGACCGGAAGGAGCGGTGCCCTTGGAGTTTTGTAAAATCTGTTTCTTGACGTGCCTTTGAGTATTGTCTTTGTGAAAATTCTTTGAACTGCACTCTTACAATTTGTGCATATTTCCCTATGAAAATTATACCTCAGTAAAATATTGACTTAAATAATGGAAGCAATCTGGGTGTCCATTGTTGGGGGAATGGATAAACAAAAATACATCTCTAGTGTGACAATTTATCCAACAGTTTGAAAAGATAAAGAGTGATCTATATGTGTTAACTTGGAAAAAGCCTTCAAGACATATAGTACATGAGAAAGGAGAGTTGTTTCATATTTTCCTTTGTGAATATGTGCGAATATTAAACATTTTTAAAAGACTTAGAAAGGAGGTAGGCTGTAGAAGACAAAATGAAAATTCTGTGTTTTGCTCTATTATATTATTTGATTTGTTTGTAACAAAAATATATGCCTGCTTCACTTGTGTAAATGAGTACCAGTATTTTCTAGATGGATGCAGAGGAGACCCTGGCTGGTGGCATGTCACTGCACAGGGTGGGGTTCCTGGGGGACAGAGCACTGCCTTTGCCCGGGTTCCTGCAGGAATTGGGGGAGAGTGACCTGGAGGCATCAGGGTTCCACAGCTAATGCCATCTTTCAGTAGCTGGGCAACTTCAGCAGGCAGCTGAGCCTCTGACTTGGTGTCCTTGAGTCGGAAAGGGAAGGTGGAAGGCAGCGATGGTCACGACCTGTCTGGTGCTGCTGGGTTGTTTCTCTCCCAAGTGGGACTCTGTGTAAAATGTGTGTGGGAAAATCAGACCTTTCAGCTGAACCTTGACTTTCAGTCAACTTTTCCTTCTGTCCTAAAGTTGGAGAGAAAATGATCTTGAGGGGCATGGCTTTAAGAGGTGTTGAGATGGCTTTAACTCTGTGTGAGATGGAGAGCTGGTTCCTGCACACCATTTCTGGGGCCAGGGTGCCCCCACTCCTAGATTCTCAACCTCCTGACAGCATTTCAACACACCATTACTATTTGTCCTTTGGTTCCTGAACGGGGAGACAAAGTCTGAGAGCGTTACTTTAACAGGGAGGAACTACAAACAAAGAGCAAGGCATAAATCCAGGTTTGAAAATAAACAGTCTGCACAGACAGCTCCTCCAACTGCCTCCCTGTGAATGGAGTGACAGATCGCCCAGCTGCCTAGAACCAACAGAACCCCTACCTGTCAGTTTCACTGACTGTTCAAGGCAGATCGTTTGCATCTCCCTGCAGCCTGGGCCCACTCAGCTGAGGTGAGAGCTCACCTTGCAATCTAGCTGGTGTTCACCTCATCTCTTTCCTCCCACCTCCCTTGGCAGACAGATCCACCCCTGCTCCCAGCTGGCCAGGACGGCCTCAGCACTGGCCTTCTCCTCCAGGCTGTGCGGGGCCCTGTGCGCATCACCACACTCTTAGCTGCAGCTGGAATCAATGTTATTTTGGGGAGCAGAACCCCACTGCACACATCAGTGGGGGCCATGAAGGGGCAGATTCCTCCTGCAAGCCGCACATACTGCTGTGTTCAGGCCAAGCCTCCTGGAAATCGACAGAAGGGACTGCTGCCTCTTTCAGATGGGCCCTCTTTAATCCTTCATTAGGATTTTAACTAGCACCACCTTGGGGGCGCTGTGTGTTTACAAAATGACATACAAACTCAGACGTTCATTAGCACTGTCAGTGCCTTCGGAGTGATAAATAGTGGCAAGGCTCCGTCAAAATGCTTCTGGAGCTAATCCCAAATTCACTTTTCTTTACCTTGCCAAGAAGAAATATGAGAGCAATGAAGGTTTTATGATAGCCCATAATCTCACAATTAAACAAGTGACTGAAAAAATGGTACAATGTATTATGTTTTAATTGAGAGGCAGGAACCAAAACAAACACAAGGGTCCCCAAGTCCGTCTGGTGACAAGCCCTAATATGCCTAAGCTGTAACGGCAACCTCAGCCCACCCCTGAGGCAAACGCGCGGTGCTGGGGGTGCGTCGGTGGATAGAGCACCAGCACCACACCTGGCTGGCTGGCATCTGCTGATTTGCTGTCTGATCAGTTATAAATGGGCTGTCTCCAGGACTGTTTTCACACGTCCACTTCACTCCAACAGTTGCCCAAATTAAACCATTGGAATTTGACGGGTAATTGAGTTTAGGGTTCAACCTTACCTACAAGTAAATAACTGAATTCCACCAGGAGAACCACTACATGGTCTGGAGAAAATCTGAAAGGGAATGAAAGGCCTCGATGGCGGAATTGCCAAGGAGGGGGAGAGAAGTGCAGGGGCGGCAGGGCTGTCGTTTGCCCTCGGAGAGTTACTTAAACTAGAGCTTAGCTTCCCCTCCAGACCACCCAGCTTTATCTCTTTGGAAAAACATTAGCACATTTAAAGTGTCTGAGTAGCTCCGGACGCCACTCAGGAGTTACTGAGAAGAGGCTGCCTGTCTTCATCTTCCATTAGCAGACGGGCACACCAGGATAGCTGGGACACACCAAAGCAATTGCCAAAAAAATCCAGATAAATATGTTTAAATTGCATTGTAAGGGCAAATTACTCTTTTTCTTCTTTTTAAATTAAATTCAACTAACGCTTTTGGTTACAGACGCTTACAACCTGCCTATTCTGGACAGCTTCAAAGTTGTCAGTAAGAACTTTGGGATCGATTGTCTTCACTATGGAATACGTCTTGCCTTTTGCTCTCCTTTCCATATTTGAGATTTTGAAAATTGCTTTTCTTTCAAAAAGAGAAGTCTAGCTGGTGGGCCTCATTTTAACAACCAGGATGGAGATTTGAGAAGAACTCATTCCCATGTCTCTTTGCACACCTGGACTTCCCTCCAGACAGGTCCAGGTGCTCTTCCATCCCCCATGGTCTGTGAGCAAGAGAAACGGCCCAGCACCACGCGGATCCTTTGACCTGTGGAAGTTCTCCATGCTGTGTAGACCCCAGGACACTTACCAGCCTGGATCCAGCACAAAATATGTACTTTTATATTTTAACCAGCACAAAAATATGTACTTTTATAATCTGTGTTAATTTATAGATAAAATGTAAGAGACATAGAGCTGATTAAAAGAGCTGACCATCTCCAGGCAGAAGTCTAGGATGACGATATGGTCAAGGGGAACTTTTATTTCTCCTATGCAATAAAACTTATTCAAGTTAGACAGATTCCTGGTATCATTTTCCACATTCAAACCTGAACCTCTTCCATGGCCCTCAGTGTGTTTTGTAAGAAGATGATGAACTTTATTTCCCCTCCTTCACCCTCATTTTTCTGAGTGTTCTTGCAGCAGGTGATTTGTTACCTGTGTATCTCCAGCTGTCGGACAGGGCTGTCTCTGCTGAGCAAGCCTTAGCAGCAGCGCCAGAAAAATGTCTGTCCAGGGATTTGCAGACATCACGGAGCAGACTGAAGCTGCTCAGGAAGCCCAGCGGCTCTGCCACTAGGGCTTCTGTGGAGGAGCACCCCCGCCTCCGACGCCTCTGCAGCGTCCACCCTCTGGACCTGACAGCAGACCTGCGAGATGGGTCTTCGGATGATAGGTTCTGATGCTCCAGCTGCTTGTCTTGGGGGCTGTTCTCCACGTGTGCTTCTCACCCCAGGGGGTGGGCCCAGGGAGCGTGGGGAAGCCACAGGGGTCCCAGTACCAGGACACCTCTCCTCGCATAGAGTTGAAGCACAGTGAGCCCTCACTGTAGAGCTGATTCTAGAATGCATGGGCAGGTGGGGTGGGGCGCTGAGTGTAAGGAAGAGTCTGTATAAAACTGCCCCTCCCCAGCCTTGCCATAGCAGGGGGCTGACCACGAATCTAAAGAGCCAAGGGACACCTCTCAGGCTGCCTCAGCCCAGCCTGCCAGTCCTGCGGAGCAGAGCAGCCCATGGGGATGGCACAGCTGGGTGGACACATGGGGATAGTCACTGTCCCCACCTTGTCCCTATCCCCTGGAAATGATACCACTTTCCAAGCCCTGCCTGTCCCTGGTAACTCCAAGAGCTGACCAAGTGTCAGCCAGACAGAGCAGAGGAGAGGTTTGCAGTCTCACAGTAGGATGGGGAAAATGATTTGGGTCTTTATCCTCTTAACCCAGCCTAGTCTGTTCAGGGAAGGTCAGCGGGGGACCAGGCTGTGTGAACTAGGCTGTGACTGGGGACCCAGCTGTCCCCAGGTCCCCATGAGGCTTGGGGTCTGCCGGCCGGGACATGGATACAGCCCTGCACTTGCCAGTGAGCTGTGGCCTCTTGGGCAGCTCATTGTGCAGAAGCACAGGGTTCTGGGGTGAGGACCACATGTGGAATATGAAGGCCCTGGCTTAATCTCCAGGAACCCCACTTGGGTATAATTATTCCTTCCTGGAAACAATGTGGTGGCAACCAAGATCTGTGGTCCCCAACCTTCTGACACCAGGGACTGGTTTTGTGGAAGATAGTTTTTCCATGGATGGGGGTGCATGGGGTGGGGACCCAGGCTTAGGATCTGGGGATGAAACCATTCTGCCTCAGATCATCAGGTATTTGATTCTCATAAGGAGCACATGACCTAGATCCCTTGCATGCACAGTTCACAACAGAGTTTGCTCTCCTGTGAGAAGCTGATGCTGCCACTGATCTGACAGGAGGCAGAGCTCAGGCTGTGATGCTCCCTCACCTATGGCTCACCTCCTGCTGTGCAGCCCAGTTCTTAACCGGCCACGACCAGTACCGGTCCCCTGATCAAAAGCATGTATCTGAGCAGTATTAGGTAAACCCTAAATACCAAGACATGTTAGGAACTAAGGAGAAGGCTGGGAAAAGGCACCTAGAGGAAGGAATAATCAAGGTGTCTACAGGCATGTGCTGCTGAGCCTCCCCGGAGCTTTTAAACAGGGGTTCTCAGATGTTAGTGTGCACTAACATCACCTAGAAGGCTCCTCAAAGGGCACACGGGTGGGCTCACTCCAGGAGCTCCCGACTCGAGCGTGGGACCTGAGAATGTGCATTCTAATAGGTTCTCCAGCACGGCTGGGGCTGCCGGTCCAAAGGCCTCACTTTGAGAACTGCATCCCTTGCCTCCCTGCCTGGAGAAAGAAGTGAGATGGCTCCTGGACCTCGGAGGAGCTGGATTCAGGACCAACAGCTGCTTGCAGTCAGGACCTATAGCCACCACCTCCCTCCCTTGCCACACACCCTACCTTGCTGTGGACAAGCCTAGAACCTGGTCTCGGCAGCCCTTTTGCTTGCTTCTGTTGCCCATCCACTGTTCCTCAGAACCGGTCCAGTGCTTCCGCAGCAACATTTACTTCTCCCCCATCCTCCCTCCACCTGCAGAGACTCTTACCTCCTGCTTGCGTGAGAAAATGCAGCCTCCAATTCACTCTCCAGAAAAGTAACTGCACGGGACACTCGGAGACACGTGCATGATTGATGCTTACAACACTGCAGAAAAAAACCAGCTGGAAACATGCTGCCTGTCTACTGAAGAGGGAGATGGCTGACTAGGCTCTGAATCACACCTACTGCAGAATATGAAATTTAAAAAAAGGAAACCATCACAAAAATATGTGCTTTTACAGTCTGTGTTAATTTATAGATAAAACATAAGAGATATATAACCGACTGAAGGAGTTGAGCATCTCCAGGAAGAAGTCTAGGATGGTGATATGGTCAAGGGGAACTTTTATTTCTCCTATGTTATCTCTTTAACTTGAATAAGTTTTACATATGTGTGTATTTGTGTGTGTGTGTGTTTATATATATGTGTGTGTGTGTATAAACACACACGTATGTGCTAGTGTAAAAAACCTACTGAGATGCCAGTCATATAACGTAGAGCGCATACAATTATGTACAGCATATAATGCTTGATAAGAAATGACTGTGATACTGGCTTATGTATTTACTATGCTATGAATTTTATTGTTATTTTAGAGTGTGCTTCTTCTGTTTCAAAGTTTACTGCAGAATAGCCTCAGGCAGGTCCTTCAGGAGGGATTCTAGAAGAAGGCATTGTTACCATAGGAGATGACAGCTCCGTGAGTGTTACCTCCCCTGAAGACCTTCCAGTGGGACAAGATGTGGAGGAGAACAGTAATACTGATGATCCTGACCATGTGTAGACTGAAGCTAATGTGTGTTCATGTCTTAGTTTTTACAAAAAGTTTAAAAATTAAAAAAAAAGGAATAGAAAAAAGTTTATAGAATAAGGATACGGGGAAAGAAAACAGTTTTGTACAGTTACACAATGTGTTTGTGTTTTAAGCTAAGTGTTATTATAACAAAGTCAAAAAGGTAAAAAATTTAGAAGTTTATAAAGTAAAAAAGTTAGAGTAACTACGGTTAATTTACTATTGAAGAAAAGAATTTTTAAAATAAATTGAGTGTAGCCCACAACAGTGTATAGTAATGTCCCAGGACTTCACATTCATTCACCCTTCACCCAGTGACTTACCAGAGCAACTTCTACTCCTGCAAGCTCCATTCATGTAAGTGCTCCATCTGGGTGTGCCATTTTTTATCTTTGATGCTGTATTTTTACTGTACCTTTTCTATGTTTAGATATATTTAGATACACACATACCACCACTGTGTTATAACTGCCTACAGTACTGAGTACAATCATATGCTGTGTAGGTTTGTAGCCTAGGAGCAATAATAGGCTGTGGCATAGAGCCTGCGGGTGTAGCAGCTGTACACTCTCTGGGTCTGTGTGTCACTCTGCGGAGTTCATACAACGATGAAATCACCTAAGGATACATTTCTCAGAAGTATCTCTGCTGTTAAGTCACACATGAATCTATATGTATCTCTGTGTGTGTGTGTGTATATATATATATATATATATATATATATATATATATATATAAAATGTAGATGTATATGTGGAAAAGAGGAGAGGGGGCTGAGGGACATAGACTTCTGTCCTTAACCTCTCCCTACCTCTATAGTTGGCAACCCCCACCCAAAAACTGCTCTTGCTGAGGTTGGCAGGGCCTCTATGTTCCCAAAGAGGCCATGCTCAGCCGTCACCACATGGACCATCTGAGTTGGAGCTTCTCCTCTTCTTGCAGCTCTCTAGATTGTAGATATGGATGTTTTATAAGGATTGATTTTCCAAAAAAGTTTTCTATGGATGCTTTCATGGGAATTGCATGAGAATTAAGAATTGATTGGGAAAGAATTCATTGTTGAAATATTGAGAGAGCTTTGATGCTTCTGCATTTGTCCAAACACTCTTTCACATATCTGGAGAAATGGGTTTCTGGTTTTCATTATTTAGATCCTGTGCATACCTCATCAGACTTATCACTAGAGATCTGGGGTGCTTGGATATGATAAAGATGTCTCCATTTCTACCGAATTCCTTCACTGCTGCTTGTAATGACTGCTTGAAAAACTATCCTTTTAAACAATTTGGGCCATTTCATTTAATTTTTTATTCTCAGAGATTTGATAGTCTTGAGCATCATCCAAATAAAAATTAAAGTGTTTTCCCCCAAATTGTCTTTTAATTTATAATTCAGATCTTGTTAAATTGACTTCCAGAGAACGTAAAATCATAATGGTGATAGGTAGCTAACCCTACTCTCTTTGCTGATTTTTGTTTTAGGAGCTATATGATGATTTGGTTGTAAAAGTATAAAGTTTACTAAAACACATGGCCAAAAGGATACCTTTTTTTTTTTTGTTTTGAGAAGGAGTTTCGCTCTGTCACCAGGCTGGAATGCAATGGCACGATGTCAGCTCACTGCAACCTCTGCCTCCGGGGTTCAAGTGATTCTCCTGCCTTAGCCTCCAGAGCATTTAGGACTACAGGCACATGCCACCACGCCCAGCTGATTTTTGTAGTTTTGGTAGAAACAGGGTTTCACAGTGTCAACCAGGATGTTCTCAATCTCATGACCTTGTGATCCATCTGTCTTGGCCTTTCAAGGTGCTTGGATTACAGGCGTGAGCCACTGCACCTGGCCCAAAGGAATACATTTTGTTTCTTACCTTTCTAGGATTTCTTTTTCTAGAATGAAAAAATGAATGCTGATTTTTATCAAATTACTTTAGCATCTTTTTGGCTTATGTTCTATTTTTTACATTTCTTAGTATTAACCCTTCACTCTTAGGATACATCACTTTGGGTCCTGGTGAATGATAATTTCATGTACTGTAGGATTCAAGTTTTTATCTTACTTTTTGTTGAGATTTGTTTTCATCTATAGTTGACATTAGAAAATCATGAGCTATGCCTGAAGACTATCATAAATCCCTTGATTTCCCCCAAAAACATAGCAAAAAGGCACATAGAAGCCTCATGATCTATTAATTCTCAGTAGTGTTAGTAGGACTTCTTCCCTTTCTCATGAATCACACATAAATCGTCTAGCGTTTGCTCCTTGGGAACATGTCCTCATAATACAGATGTGGTCATGGTCCTTTTTGAATCCCCCTGTAAGCAGGTCCTGTGAGGAGGGTGTGGTTACAGACAAGCATTTGAGGTAGGTTCTCAGGAAGCAGGAGCCAGAGTAGAGGAGGGAACAGGAAAAGCAGAAGAGCCAGGGAAGGGTGAATTCACAGCTGGTTTACTCTCCAGATAACCACCTCTAGATCCAGCTGGGTCCTGGCTGAGAAGCCTGTGGAACAAACCCCAGCATGGTCCTTCAGAGATGGGGAACCAGGTGTGGATGCTGACCTCCGAGTGCTCACTGCTTGAAGGTGGCAGCTTTTCTGGTCCGTGCTCCTTGAGGCTGAGTGAGTGCCCAGGTCCTGGGCAGCAGAACAGGCCCCAGGGCAAAGTTAGGTGAGAACCAGCAGCCGGCATGGGCCATTCCCACAGCTGCAGCTGAACGCAGGAGATGCGGTGTGGTGTCAAAGCAGGTGCTACAACCAGCACTCCTAAGGTGGCTTTTAAAAAGTCTAATCCAACATTTTACAAGAGATCTGTGCCCCAGTGAAAGTACACATTAAACCTTCCCCAACTAACTCCTGCCGAATTATCTACAGACTATGGTGAAGCTGTTCGGGTCAATGATGAAAACAGAAAATTTAACAGAGAAAGGAACCAGTTTCTTGGAGTGACTCCATTCCTGACACTTTTCTGCTTTGCATGCCACTGTGGGTGTCTTTAAAACAGCCCTCCTTTCCTCCAAACATCTGGGTCAGGGTCTAGTCTTTGTCCCCAAGAGCACATCTGGAGCAACCCATTCCTGAGTGCTGAGGTCCTGATGCTGCCCACCCCTGACCCCTGCAGTGCTGAGCCTCTCCTTAGATGCATCCACCCCTCAGCTCACCTCTGACTTTAACTTGTCCTCTGGGATAGGATGAGAAATCAAAAAAAATTAGGAAATAGAATGAGGCTTTTGTAGCTTACATTCCTTGGCAACGAAATAAGCTGAAAATTTAATAGTTGAGACTTTTGTGTCGTGCCAGTATGTCCCAGAGCAGCAGCGAGACAGACTTCCTTCACTGAAGCCCCTTGATGTCTTGGTAATGTAAAAGATGCTATGCAGGCATCACCTCTGGGTACCAATCAGCCCTGCTTTGACCGGGTGTGCCGTCACATAATCATCACATGATCACACGTTGTGGCCTTTTGCACATGAGCAGAAGAGGGGTACAGGCTCTGACTCCTTAGTCTTGCTAGAGCAATGTCTGACACACAGGGAGCATCATTCAATGAGCTCCTGAAACTCCAACAGATTAGCCCATCCAGAGACCTGCAGGGCTCCATCGTTCAGCTCTGGGCTTTTATTTAAATATCAGCTGCTCAGGAAGAGCTTTCACTTACCATCCTTCTAGAATAGCAAACCTCACTCTAAACCCTCCCGGTTTTCTCTGCTTCATTTTTTTCCGTAGCACTCACCACCATCTGACACCCTCCATGTTCTGCGCACTTGGGGTATGCGTGTCCTTCCTGGAACGTGACCTCCATGTAGCTAGAGTTTTTGCTAGTTTGGGTCACTGCTGAAACCTCAATACCTAAAACCGAGCCTGGAACATAGAAGCATTCAATAATTTTTGCAGACTAAAGAAAAGAGTAAATAAATGAATGAGTAAAAGAATTATTGTCACCAATGCTTTAGACTGTGGCCGTGGTATTCTCAGCTGATACTCTGAGACAAAAACATTGAAAAAGCCAGCAAACCTTTGAGAGGCAAAGTTAGCATGTTCATATGAATTAAAATAGATTTAAGACAAAATAAAATATTAGAGAACGTTAGACTATTTGTTTGATTCAGCTCGAAGGCCATAAATGAAGAAAGAAAAACCTTCCCCCAAAGAAGTGTAGACCTGGAGGTCCAGGAAAGCCGGTGCGCTTCTGGTAGGATATTTAAATACTCATTATAAGAAATGTCCCCCAGGGTTTTTGTGGTTTTAGTTCTCACATTTAAGTCTTTAATCCAATTCAAGTTAATTTTTGTATAAGATGTAAGGAAGAGATCCAGTTTCAGTTTTCTGCACATGGCTAACCAGTTTTCCCAACACCATTTGTTAAATAGGGAATCCTTTCCCCATTGCTTGTTTTTGTCAGGTTTGTCAAAGATCAGATGGTTGTAGATGTGTGGCATTATTTCTGAGGCTTCTGTTCCATTGGTCTATATATTTGTTTTAGTACCAGTAACATGCTGTTTTGGTTACTGTAACCTTGTAATATAGTTTGAAGTCAGGCAGTGTGATACCTCCAGTTTTCTTCTTTTTGCTTAGCAGTTCTTGGCTATAAAGGTTCTTTTTTGGTTCCATATGAAATTTAAAGTAGTTTTTATTAATTCTTTGAAGAAAGTCAATGGTAGCTTCATGGGGATAGCACTGAATCTATAAATTTACTTTGGGTAGTGTGGCCATTTTCATGATATTGATTCTTCCTATTCATGAGCATGGAATGTTTTTCCATCTGTTTGTGTCCTCTCTTACTTCCTTGAGCAGTGGTTTGTAGTTCTCCTTGAAGAGGTCCTTCACATCCCTTGTTAATTGTATTCCTAGATATTTTATTCTCTTTGTAGCAATTGTGAATGGGAGTTCAGGAGCAAACTCCCATTGGCTGGGCAATACCATTTCAGTGCATAGGCATGGGCAAAGACTTCATGACTAAAACACCAAAAGCAAAGGCAAATTGACAAATGGGATCTAATTAAACTAAAGAGCTACTGCACAGCAAAAGAAACTATTATCAGAATGAACAGGCAACACAAAGAACGGGAGAACATTTTTGTACTCTATCTGTCTGACAAAGGGCTAATATCCAGAGGCTACAAGGAACTTAAATTTACAAAAAAAAAAAAAAAAAAAAATCAAAAAGTGGGCAAAGGATATGAATAGACACTTCTCAAAAGAAGACATTTATGCAGCCAACAAACATATGAAAATAAGCTCATCATCACTGGTCATTAGAGAAATGTAAATGAGATATCATCTCTTGCCAGTCAGAATGACAATCATTAAAAAGTCAAGAAACAACAGATATTGGAGAGGATGTGGAGAAATAGGAACACATCTACACTGTTGGTGCGAGTGTAAATTAGTTCAACCACTGTGAAAGACAGTGCGGCGATTCCTCAAGGATCTAGAACCGGAAATACCATTTGACCCAGCAATCCTATTACTGGGTATATCCCCAAAGGATTATAAATCATTCTACTATAAATACACATGCACAGGTATGTTTATTGCAGCACTATTCACAATAGCAAAGAACTGGAACCAACCCAAATGCCCATCAATGATAGATTGGATAAAGCAACTGTGGCACATGGAATACTATGCAGCCATTAAAAAGGATGCATTTAAGTCCTTTTCAGGGACATGGATGAAGCTGGAAACCATCATTCTCATCAAACTAACATAAGAACAGAAAACCAAACATTCCATGTTCTCACTCACAAGTGGGAGTTGAACAATGAGAACACATGGACACGGGGAGGGGAACATCACACACCAGGGCCTTTTGCGAGGTAGGGGACTAGGGGAGGGATAGCATTAGGAGAAATACCTAATGTAGATATGTAGATGATGGGTTGATGGGTGCGGCAAACCACCATTGCATGTGTATACCTATGTAACAAACCTGCACGTTCTGCACATGTATCCCAGAACTTAAAGTATTTAAAAAAAATGTCCCCTGAGAAGAGGGATCCTTCCTCCCCCAGCACACAGCAAACAGGGACATTAACTGACACCTTGTAAGCAAACCAAGGGATGGCCCATCTGGGGAGCCGGCTCCAGGAAACTGGCAGGGCTCGCCAGGTACATGGGGGCCCGGTAAAGACTGGTTGCAGTATCCCTGTCTATATGAACAAAGGTGCTCAGAGGGTCCTAGGACTTTTCAACCTTTTCCACTACTCTTTCTAAAAATATCACGGTGGAATCTGCTTGTCAATGCCACACTCACAGCAGCTGCCCTGATGCCTGGAAATAGAGGGGCTTCTCTTATTCTGGCTGAGCCCAGTTGTGCTCAGGGCATTGCACACTGGCAGACTCTGACAGAGGCTCTCTGCTTGACCGACCTTTTGTCAGGCTCCTGAACCTTCTCTTGGAACCATCTGTGCATTTCTTTATAAAATTCAGTGTCAGCAAGAACCCTGCTCAGCCGATTTAGCCAAAACCCCCTATTCAACATCTGATCGGGTTCCTCATCCTCCACCATTCCCCACGTGACATATGATCTCCCTGGTCTGACTTCAGCAGGATTCCTGTGAGATCGGTTTATCCAGACCCTCCCTGACCCCTGACTTCCTCAGGGGAATTTTCCACCCACTGACCCTCACCCTGCTCCCTAGCTGTCGGCCCCTACTTGCCCATCTGTATTGGGAGTTGAGGTCACTTTCTCTTCCCCAATGCAAAATCCCATTGCAGTGGTCCAGATACCTGTCACGGGGATCCTGAGTGTAGTCGGCCTCATCGTGCTTTAACAAGTATCACTGAATACTTTTCCTTTAATGGTTCCTCCAGCTATGCCCCAAAGAAAAGCATTAGCCCCTAAATCAAATGAGCACGTTAACAATCACTGTCTGAATGCACTCTGCTTCCAAGTTGAATTTGCTGAGCAGAAATGAGTGCAGAAACAGTCCATGTTTATATTCGAAGCTGTCAGGATGCCTGTGGGTCTCTAGGGGATAGGCAGGGGCGAGTAGGCAGTCATGCTTTCTCCATATTTTTGTCATTCCCTTGCTTAAAAAATGTGTTTCTATCTGCTTTAAAATGAAATTTTAGAAAGAGAGTTCTAGAATTTAACGTTTAGGCCAAACCTCACGATTTCCTAATACTCTTAATCAAAGCCTTTTCTTAATAAGAGTGACTAACCTTTGCGACTTGCTGAGCTCTCCCTTGTTTAGAAAAGCATCCTGTTTCACATCCATTACCTCCTTTCACAATCCTGGAAAGAACCTGGACAAGGATTTATATTATAATTAGGTGAAATAGTAGCCCTTCTTATAGGAAAGGAGACTAAGTCTCAGGGTGGTCAAGCGACTGGCCTGGGGTCACCCAGCACGAACCCCTGCCCCTTTGTCCCTGATCAACCTTGTAAATAGAGCTAACCCCAGGTCCAGTGTCTGCGTTCAGCTCTGTTTCTCCTCAAAATGTCCTCAGATCTCTTTCAGCTTCTCTGTGTGCTTGTAACCACTTCATCTGTCGTTTTTCTCCTTGCTCATAGGTCTTTAACTGATTCTGAAACTAGGTCAGGCTCACAAATTCATGTGGACCAGGAAAAGGGTGGGGCCGTGAAGTTGTCTTTCCCAGTGGAGTCACCAGATGAGGGTGTGAACCGCAGAGCTCTGTCCCCGGGCCCGGGGCCCTCTGCCCTGTTTCACCACATGGTCTCTGGGTTGTGGAGGGAAGCTCAGGACTGCCCAGCCACCTGCCTTCCTGTGGCACACATATGGTGGACGCTTCGCACGGTCACCACTAGAGAAGACGTAACAGAAGCTTCCTCAGTGCTGGCCCAGTTGAGGCAGACATCCTCCCCGCTCCAGGAATCCAAGCCAGGCACTCAGTGTTTCTAAAAGTTTCCATGGTGACCAGAAATTCTGCAGTTACCATGAACACCCTGCCCGGCAATCCCCACAAATGGCTGCCAGGATGCAAAGCGCCCCCATCATGGATCCAATCACTGGGCAGATGTCTTATTTCTCTCCTTTACTACTGCAGCTGCCCACATTCGAGCCACTTGTTGTGCCCTGACTGTGGGCCTCCCTTCCAGGCACTTACCAGGAATAAGGGGAGGTGTCCAGGTTGGAATCAAGGGTCTTGTAACAGGCCCTTATAACCATCTAACTAATGCAGTGTGAAGTGTCTTGGTGTAAAATCAACACAGATTGCTGTGTGCGCTAGGAAGGAAGACCTTGCTTACCCTGGGTGTTAGAGAAGGGTTTATGGGGAGGTGACACAGGCTGGGACATTAAGAAAGAAAAGTGGGACTGACTGGGCAGAGTGAAAAGGGACGTCCCTCTCAGGTAGAGGGACGTCAGCACAGGGACCCAGGGTGGGCTGGGTGGAGGAAGGACAGAGCCCAGGCTTGATGCTGTGAGCGGCTCATAGCCAGAGAGCACTTGGGAAACGCAGACTCAAGGGGTCAGAGGACCTGAGCAGGGCCAGGTGTGGCCTGTGTGAGGATGGCTGACACTTCTAGCACCTCTGGCTATCTTCATTGAGCTGTGCTGCCCTGGGTACCACAGGGGCTGACTGTGTGTCCATGGTGAAACGAGGACATCGTAGGGACAGGAGCTGCCCTCTTTGCGGCACCCATCCAGGGCAGGCCCAGCCTGGGCTGCTTTGCCTCTCACTGCCTGGGGAACTGAGTGTTGTCTGAGCTCTCCCATCTGTGTGTTTCCTCCCTCGGTGTCTCCATGAGCATTCGGCTCAAGTGTGACAGCCTCACAGCAGGAAGCACAGGCCGGGTGGGCACCCTGGCATCTGGAAACCTCGTGCTCTGGTGATGAGCTGCTTGGGGCCTCCTGGGCCTGCCCTGGGGTGAAGCTGCCATCCTCTGCTGGAAAGCTTGTGTCTCTGCCATTTCCCAGGGCCAAGTGGGAAGTTGGGTGCATGGCTGGGGCTCTTTGCTAATGACTGCCCAGGGCATGGAGAGTAGGACAAAGCTAGTCTACAATGACAAGGGGGCTCCAACGCCTCTCCCTGGGTGCTTCCCAGGGTCTGTTGATGTGGCTCCCTGTTCAGCCACCCTGCGTGGCAGAGAGCTTGGGTCAGGCTCCTCCACAGCAAGGCTGTGAGCCCTGGAGTCTTGCAGGCACAGGGTGAGACACTCCCTGTGGGCATCAGGCACAGTGCAGGATAGGAGTGGCCTTTCCATGTGCAGGTGTTCTATGTACACAGGACTTCTAGCGAAGCCATGTCAGGCTCTGGGGCCTCTCTGCAGATTTCTGTGTAGAGAATTAGCACTGTGGGCATCAGCACTCAGGATGGCCTGCCACACTGTCACTGAGGCATGCATGCCCTGATACCCTCCCAGACCCAGAAGGGTCCCAGATTGCCAGAGCCTCCGCCACCATCCCTAATCCAGCACACCTGAGACAGCCATGGATGATGCTCCATCCCCTGCCAGCCTGCTGTTGTCAGATGCAGGGAGGGAGCAAGGGGCAGCTGCCAGCCCCAGGCTCTGACATCAGACAGGGCAGTCCTTGCCCCCATCCCTGTCTGCCTCTGTGACTTTAGGCAAGTCACCTAAACCCCATCTGACTGTCAGTTTCCTACACCAACATCAATCTCACAGGCAGCTGGGGAGAGGAAAGGAAATGTGCATAAATAGTACACTTGCCAGACCTGACACAGAACAGGCAGGCAGCAGGCAGTGGCTGTTATTAACACGATAGCGCCCACTCCCCAGATCCAGGAGTGTGGGCCTCTGGGTTCACAGCTCCAGCTCCGGGAGCTGCATTCAGATGAAAGCAACTGCTGGCCCCCAGGTCACACTCTCTCCCTGGGCTGGGGTTGGAGAGGGGAGGAGGATCCGTATCCACTACTTGGTTGAAGGGGCAGAGTACAAAGCCTCAGCTCCGGAGCTTCGGTTGGGGAAAATGCACAAGGGATGTACTGGCCACACCTCCCCCGTGGGCTCAGCAAAGCCTCTGTTTCAGCTGCGTTACAGGTAGCATCTCTGCCCAGCCCTGCTCCTCTCACTTCCATGGTTACTCCCCAAACCCTCCTGCACGCATACCTCCATCTCAGGGTCTGTGATGGGGTTTCTGGCCCAACACAGGCATCTTTTCATGAAAGTTTGTCTAGAACCGTAAGAAAGAACAGAATTCTTGGTCTAGAGGAAAAAGAACTAAAGGGCAAGGGAGAGAAAGGGCGGCTTCTCTGCTCTCCACCCTCAAAATGTTGAAGGCCATGCTCGAGTCCTCCAGTCCTGGGCTTGGAAGAGACACCCCGGATTCCTCGGACCTGTCTCTCAAACCCGAAAACTGTGCATGCAAAGCAGCTGGCCCAGAAGGATACCGTAGCTGTCACCCTTTCTCCTCTCCCAAGTCTGGAACATGACATGTCTAAACAGCTGAATGGAGGAGAATCCTCAGATGCTGCGGTGTTTCCCGAGCCCAGACACCCAAGAGAACCTGGGTCCCTGGAAAGCATGCTGTCCTAGAGTCAGTGATAAACCCAGCTTAACCTTCCCTTTGGAAGATGGGCATCTGCTGACCCTGGAGCTGCCTGGGAAGAGCTGCCATCTTACCCAACCCAGCAGAAACCTGGGAATCGCTTCTGTGCGTGGCACAGCGCATGAAGGTCTCTCGCAACATTTTTCTGGATGTCTGTGGCGAGGCTGCCCCGGAGGCTGATGATAAGTGAGGGTCAGACAGTGCAGCAAGGAGCAAGGAGGGGAAGTGCAATCATGAGTGCTGGGTCCTCTGAGAGGGAGTGGGGGCGGGAGACTCATCCAGGCAGTGGAGAAGGCTGCAATAAGAGTTCGAACTCTCCTGTTTGCCAATAGAGAGCACCAGAGACTTTTACAAAGAGAAGCGGCCTGCATACATCTCCTGTTTGGAAAGATCATCTGGGCTAAATTCTGCAGAAGTGACACCTCGTGTGGAAGTGACAGAAGCGCGGGCCAGCCACAGGTGCACTTACAAGCATGGTGCAGTGGTTCAGTGATGTCAAGGGAACATCCACACTTCCTGCCCATTCAGAGAGTCACACGTCCCATTCATTCTTAACCGAGCCTGACTTTGACATGGACACTTTTTCTCCACCTTGGGGGCTGCTCAGTGGAGATATGGACTATGTGAAAATTCTATACTTGCTGACCTTCCCCAGAAAGAACTGGTGAGATTTCTTGGTGAAATAACTGGAATCTCCAAATAGATCATCAGACCTGGAGGATATTATTTTCCTAGGCAGCCATGTGGTTTCTTGGAGACTGGAGAGCCATGCTACTTGAGAGGCCACATTTTCTGCCACACTTTCTGCCACACTTTCTGCCACCCTTCCCTGAAGAAGAGACTTAACATTGTGATGTGTCCCCTCTTTGAATCAGAGCAGGTTCCCTTAGGATTCTTTTGCTTGTCAGTGACAGAATTCAAAGTCAAAATAGCTTAACCACAAAGGAAAAGTATTGCCTCTTGTAACGTAAAAGGGTGGACTGCAGGCATAGCTGGATCTAGGCACTCAAAACATCATCATGAATCTATCCCTCAACAGTCCTTTCATTCTCTATGATGTCAACATTACCAACAGCTTCAGACTTACATCTCACTGATTTAAAAGCAACAGACAACGGTAGCCTCTCTTTTAAAAGAATTCTTACAAAAGTGCCATTGTGTCAGGCTGTTTTCACATTGCTATAAATATCTGAGGCTGAGTAATTCATAAAGACAAGAGGTTTAATTTGGCTCATGGTTCTGAAGATTGTTCAGGGGGTGTGTTGCTGGCATCTGCTTCTGATGAAGGCCTTAAGGAACTTTCAATCATAGTGGAAGGCAAAAGGGGATCAGACATGTCACACGATGAGAGAAAAGAAGAAAGAGAGAGAAGGGGGAAGTGCCACACTCTTTTAAACAACCAGAGCTCATGTGAACTAACAGCAAGAACGCATTCATCACCACGGGGATGATGCTAAACCATTCATGAGACATCCACATGCTATGATCCAATCACCTCCCACCAGGCACCACTGTTAGTCCAAATCGCACCATTTTGTAAGCCCCCAGCCATTTTGCAGACCTTGGTCGAATTGAAACATTCCATGGGGGTTTGGGCTGTGAGAAACAGCCTGCCCAACCACCCAACCGCAAGGCACAGGAACATCTTTATCATACCCTGTCTGGCAAAGGCCCGACTGAAGGAACGTCTTTATACCCTGAAGGGCAAAGACCCAGCTGAAGGAACATCCCTATCATATTCCACTGGGCAAAGGTCCAGGGAAATCCTATCACATCCCACCAGAAAAAGGGCCAAACCGCCTGATCATAGATACCTCTTATTAATATCCTGCTGGGCAGCAAGCCATATTGCCCAGACTCCTTCCACCCATACCTTTAAGTACCCCAGCCTGTAAGCAGTGATGAGCTCTGACCTTAAGCTGGTCCTCCACCTCTGCAGGTTGTTGCAATACA
Source organism: Cacajao melanocephalus (assembly GCA_963573385.1). Classification (NCBI taxonomy): domain Eukaryota; kingdom Metazoa; phylum Chordata; class Mammalia; order Primates; family Pitheciidae; genus Cacajao; species Cacajao melanocephalus. The sequence continues at coordinate 32,968 of CAUYLG010000913.1, read as the reverse complement.
CCTGTGCTGCTGTAGAGCTGCCCTCTCTCTCTGTGTGTCTTTCTTTAACCCTCACCTTCCCTTCATAACCTAACACCTACCTCCAACATTGGAAATCACATTTCAACACGACATTTGGAGGGGACAAACATCCACACCACATCAGCCATGACTAAATCTCATCACGTGAATGTAGCCATGCCCATCTCTGAGAAAGTCAGTGTGGCCAGAGGGATGGGCTGTACTGATTAGTGATCCCTCCAGCTGGGGCTCAAGTAAAAGGGGAGGGGCATGGGGCAAGATGCCCATGTGGACAGGGATTAGGGGAAAAATAAAAACAATTTCCTCAATGGAAAACCAAGATGCTGCGACTGAAAGAGGGGAGATGGGCTCTGGGCAGATGAAACAATTGGTCACCTTATGCATGCTGGGAATTCGCGTCACAGCACAGACTGAAGGAGACCTGGACCCTGGAGTCCTGCCCTTCAACATCCTGCCCTTTCAGCGTCAACCTTCATCTTTTCCTTCCTTAGCACTTTGCTTCCGGCTCTCACTGGTATGTACGGACTTTGGCCTTATTTGAGGAAATGCAACACACGGGATCATGAATGACACCGGAGCTGGAACCACGTCCTACTTGCTGCTGCCTCCCCCCTGCCAGGAAGCCACAACTTTTCCCACGGATCTGCTCAATTCAATACATTTAATATAAAGTGTTTTTGGGCACCATGGTGCCTTGTTTTGGTGAATAGAGGGACAAATAAAGCATTTTTTCCTCTGTCCACACCCACTCTCCATTCAGGCCCCACGGATGGGGAAGGCCTGTTAGTCAACCAGCCCTCAAGAGGCAGATCCTAACAGCCACTCACTCTTGAGATGACAGAAATGTGTGGAGAAGCTACTGATGTGATTTAAAAGTTCATGTCCGTGCTGGCTTCGTCGTTTCTGAAGAGGCACAAGCCTCTTCTCAAGGCCATAGACATGAACTGCAAAGTTCACAGATGCTTCACCTCCCACCTGAGGACCTTCCTCTCATCCAGGACCATGAGCACAGAGGCCAGCGAGAAGCAGAGGCGTTAAGGAACCCTGTCTACAGTTCTTGTTCCCAGTTGAGAATATGTTGGCACACAAGAGTCAAACTGACAAAAATTTTTATTTATCTACGCCATGGAACTTCAGGGTCACTTGGGAACAGAATAGAATGTACTCCCGCGAGGGTCTATGGCACCAGCAGCCAGAAGGGCTGCCTGCAGAGCTTCCTCTGGAGTCAGGACATGATCTGTTTGAAGGAGTCAGACCATCCCCTTGGTGATGAGTGAGCTCTTCCTCTGTCGGTTCACAGGAGATGTGGTTGTTTAAAAGAGGTTGGAACCTCCCCCTTCTCTGTCTCTTGCTCCCTCTCATCATGTGACATGTCTGTTCCTTTTTTGCCTTCTGCTGTGACTGTAAGCTTCCTGAGGCCCTCCCTGGAAGCAGATGCTGGCACCACACTCCCTTTAGAGCCTGCAGACCGTGAGCCAAATAAACCCCTTTCTTCATAAGTTAGCCAGTGTCAGGAAGTCCAAGAGAGCCTTCCTCAGCCAGAATAGCTTCTTCACGAACCCAAGGAGCAATGTGCAGGCTCACTTCTTGCAGCCACGATGCCAGACAGAGAGGCCCTGGACTACCGAGTCTGTTTTTCCTGCAAGATGCCTCATCTTCACAGAATGTGCCAAATGTGTCTTGGTATCTGAATCTTATGCATAGCTTCATCGCTGGTTTCTGAGAATTACAAAACACTCCAGGAGCCCATGCCAAATGGTTTTCCCTGGAGAGCAGAGTTGCTCTGTAAATGTGTGACCCTGCCTGGCCACCTCAAATGCTAAAGGAAGAAGTCCAGGTGGAGGAGTGTCAGGGGATGGATGTTTATCACTCTGTCAGGCACTGTGCTAGCGATGCTGCACTCATTCCTGCCTGTGGCTGGTTTGCCCTGAAGGGAATGGAGGCCAGCCACTGCAAATCCACTCTCCTGTCCTCTTCAGTCTTCTGTGAAGGATCTGCCCCCAGGCTTTTAGTGAAATCCGGGCAGCCACAGGTGGCTCAGCCCAGCCTGGGAGTGAAGGGCGGGCTGACTTCCAACACCAAGTTCTCCTGCAGAGTTGGGGACAATCAGGACCCTGAAGCAGGGCCACGTCTGCTGCTGCAGCTCCACGTTGCTATTCCCTGGTCTTAGTTGTGGATTCCAGGCCAGCTGCTCCCACCGTGCTCTCAGGGTGGCTCCTCATCAAGCAAGCAGGGACCAGGCATTTCCTGAGCACTTGTCACCAGTGCTGCGTTTTTTTCACAGGGGAGGAATGTCTGCTTAGAATTCTTGAGTGCCTACGATTCCTGCAAATGTGACTTGGCCAAGCCAGTATTCTCAGCACATGCCGTTTAAAGGAGGACATTTCCTGTTTTCGTTGGCCTAATTCAGGCATTCTTCATTTCTGTGTGGGCAATTGCAAATTTTCTTAATAATTTCTGTTTCAAATCTTATCCTGCTTCAGTCTGTCCTTCCCACATTGTTCTAGAATTGTACATTTGTGTTAACAATAACTGGCAGGTCAGACACAGCAATGAGAGCTTTAGATCTGTGACATCATTCATTCTTCAAAAAGATCCTACCAGGAAGACCCTCCCATTCTCCCAAGTTTATAGATAGGAAACACATTTATGGATGCTTTGTTAATATCCCAGGTCATATCGAGTAAGTGGAAAGGCTGGTTTTGAATGCAGACCTGACTCACTCCAGACCATCACCACTCGTTACTAAAACACCAGTCTAACCTTATTACTGCCCTGCTTAAAGGATGGGGTAGATTGCTTCTCTCTGCTCTTCCCCACTAAATACAACTGTGAACCTTAAAAATAAAACAAGAGGCAACCAAAGGAGGACTATGAAAGGTGGGAAGAGAACAGTACGCTAATTAGGGAACCTGGAACTAAAAAAACAACACAGTAGGAGAGAGCTTGATAAGCTTCAACCCAACAGAAAAAGGGACCAAGGCTCCACGTATCCTGACCCCCGACCTTGTAACAGAAGGTGGCCGAGGTAGGCTTATTCCAACTCTGGATCAAGCAAGAGTCCCACTCACAACATCCAGTGAGTCCAGGGTAACTGGCAAGGGGGAGTAACCAGGAACCTGTTCAAAATAAGCAGCCAGGGACCTGTTCTCCCACCGTGCTGGGCTTGAAACTCCCTTTCACTCACCAGAGACCCCTAGGAAGACAGGCTGCAGTGGTAGAGGGCATGATGCCACAACAAACCTCCACCCTAGGGTACACTATTTGTTCTTGTGCTCCGTAGAATTTCTTCTCCCACCAAGAAACACCAGGTGACCAGGTGGTTTTGGTGAGGGGAGAGTGAGTAAGAAGGTCACATTACAAAAACTGGCATGGCTCAGACTCTTGGTCCTTGTACCATTTCCTTAAAAACCACAAACTAAGCTCGACCAATGGACAATATGAGTAGTCTTATAACCATAAAAGAACATGAATTTATACTTTGAACATTGTTCAAAGGGAACTCTCCAGGCCCAGAGAGTTTCACTGGAGACTTCTACCAAACATTTAAATTAATTAAAAATTTTGCACACAAAATTTTGTTGCACAAAAATTTTGCAACACCAGTTTTGCACAATATCTTCCAGAATATAAAAGAGACGAGAACCCTTCCCAACTCATTTTATCAGACCCGTATTACTCTGATATCAAACTCAGACAAAGACATCTTATAAAAGAAACTACAGACCAAAATAGCTTATGAGCTTAGAAACAGAAGCCCTCAATAAAATTTTAGAAGATTGACTCTAGCAATGTATTAATAGAACTATGTATCTGGACTAAATCTATTTCGGGTATGCCAAACTGGTTAAACCTTCCAAAATCAAAGTAATCCACCTTATTAAGAAAATAAGCAAGAAAAATCATATAATCATACCAAGTGTTGCAGAAAAAAATATTTGAAGCTCTCCAACACCAATTCACGATTAAATGTCTCAGCAAGTTGGGGGCAGAAATGAACTTCCTCAAGCTGATGAAAGGTATCTACAAACAAACCGGACAGCTAGCACTAAATGATGAACGACTGCTTTCCTGTTAAGTTTGCAAACAAGACAAAGATGTCTACTGGAAGTTCTAATAACTGCAATAAGGCAGAGAAATGCAATAAAAAGGAACACATACTGGAAAGGAAGAAATAAAACTGTTCCTATTTGCAGAAGACACAAGTGTTTACATAGAAAATCCCAAAGAGTCTACAAAAACAAAATTAAGAACTAGAACTAAGAAGTAAGTCCAACAAGGTTGAATGAGACAGAACTCAATGCAAAAGTATCCATTGGATTTGTATATACTAACAATGAACTTGTGGAAACAGAAATTTAAATTTTAATACCATTTACAATTGCTCTAAAGAAAAGGAAATAGATATAAATCTAACGAAATATATGTAGTATCTGGATGCTAAAAAATCACAAAGGGCTGATTGAAAGAAATCAAAGAAGACAAAAAGAGACATGTGAGGTCCATGTGTTGGACAACTCAGCTAAACAAATATGTTAATTCTTCTCAAATTAATTTAGTGCAATTTGTAACAAAATTCCTGCAAAGTGTTTTTTGGTAGATGTCGAAAAGCTCATCCTAAAATTTAAATGGACAGGCACAGCACATAGAAGCTAAGAAGAATAAAATAGATGTAATCATTCTGCTTGATGCTAAGGTTTAGCATAGACCTACAGGAGTTCAAAAGGTGTGCTATTAGTTCATAAATGGTACACAAATCAATGGTACAAAAGAGAGAATGCAGAAAAAATTGCAACTGACTTTTAAACAAATATTTCCTACTGATTTTTTATAAAGGCACAAAAACAGTTCAGTATAGAAAAATAAGACTTTTAAACAAATGGTTCTGAAGAAGTTAGACATCCATAAGAAAAATTAAATAAATACACTTCCACGTAGATCTCACACCTTATACAAAATTTAACTCAGAATGGATCACAGACATACGTGTAGAATTTTTAAGTGTAGAACTTCCAGAAAACAGTATTGGAGAATATCTCCTGGACCTACGGCTAGACAAAAAGTTTTTAAACTTGACACCAAAAGCAAAAGCAATAATAGGAAAGTTTGATAAACTAAACCTCATCAAATTAAAATATTTTGCTGTTCAAAAGATGCTGTTAAAAGTATAGAAAGACAAACAACAACTGAGAGAAAACATTTGCTAACCACATGTCTGATAAAGTATCCATAATACAGAAAGAATTCTAAAAACTCAACATTAAAAACAATCCAATTAAGAAACAGACAAAAAACATACATTTCATGCAAGAGAATACATAGACAGCAGATAAGCACATGAAAAGATGTTCAACATCATTAGCCATTAAAGAAATGCAAATGAAAGTCAAAATGAGACAGACTACATACCTATCATAATGGCTTAAACAAAATTAGTAATATTACCTGATGCTTGTAAGGATGTGGAGAAGCTGCTTCACTCATACGTTGCTGGTGGGAATGCAATAGGATACAGCCTCTCTGAAAAGGAGCATAAAGGTTTCTTACAAAACTAAATATGTGGCTGGGCACGGTGGCTCACGCCTGTAATCCCAGCACTTTGGGAGGCCGAGGCTGGCAGATGACAAGGTCAGGAGTTCGAGACCAGCCTGGCCAATATGGTGAAACCCCGTCTCTACTAAAAATATAAAAAAATTAGCCAGGCATGGTGGCGCATGCCTGTAATCCCAGCTACTCAGGAGGCTGAGGCAGGAGAATCACTTGAACCCAGGAGACGGAGGTTGCAGTGAGCCGAGATCACACCACTGCACTCCACCCTGAGCAACAGAGCAAGAGTCCATCTCAAACAACAACAACAACAACAACAACAACAAACTAAGCACGTGCCTACCATTCACCTTAGCAGTTGCACTCTTGAACATTTATCCCTGAGAAATGAAAAGCTAAGTGCATATGAAAACCTGCACATAATGCTTATAGCAGTATTGTTCATGGTAGCCCCAAACTGGAAACAGACCAGAAGCTCTTCACTGAGTGAGTGGTTACACAAACTACAGCATTCTCGTACGGGTGTATTACCGGGTTCTCCAGGCTCCAGAGACACAGAACCAACAGAAAAGAGAGAGAGAAAGTCACAGAATCAGGAGAGCCGATGATATGGTTCCACTTTGAAGGCTGGTAGGCTCAAGATCCGGGAAGAGTAGACATTTCAGCTTGTGTCTGAAGGCAGGAAAAAAGCTCATGTTTTAGTTCAAGGCCGTCTGGTGGGAAGCATTCTTTCTTTGGGGAGGGTCAGCCTCTTTGTTCTATTCAAGTCCCCAGTTGATTGGACGAGGCCCACTCACATTAGGGAGGGCCACCTGCTTTCCTCAATCCACCAATTTAAATGTTAATTTCATCCAGAAATGCCCTCACAGAAACACCCAGAATCATGTTTGGCCAAATGTCTGCGTATCCTGTTGCCCAGTCAAGCTGACACATAAAGTTAACCATCACACCATGGAAGACGACCCTGCAATGAAGGTAAAGAACTATTATAAGGAACTATTACACAGACTAGCTTAGGTGAGTCTCAAGGGAATTATGCTAAATGAGACCAAAACCAATCGCAGAAGAGTACATACTATATGAAACAATTTATATATCACTGTTAAAATGACAACATTGTAGAGCTGCAGAACAGATCAGTGGTTGCCAGGCATGAAGATCAGTCGGTGGCAGGGACAGGAGGGATCGAATATGGTTATAAAAGTTTAATTTGAGAGACCCTTGTGCTCATAGAACAATCTAAACTATCATGGTGGATATGGGAACCAACATAGGTGATAAAATTGTATAGAAATAAATACAACACATACACGCATAAGTAAAGATGAGAAACGTGAAAATATGGATGCAATGTATCAATGTCAGCATCCTAATTTTGACGTACTACAGTTTTGCAAGATGCTACCACTGGGGGAACGTGGGTAAAGAGTATACAGTTTGTTTCTCTCTGTATTATTTCTTATAATTGCGTGTGAATCTTCAATTATCTCAAAATAAAACATTTAATTCAAAAAATAAATAAACTGATGTGGTTTGGATCTATTTCCCTGCCCAAATCTCACATCAAATTGTAATCTCCAGTGTTGGAGGTGGAGGCTGGTGGAAGATGATTTCAAGGGGGTGGATCCTTCCTGAATGGGTTAGCAACATCCCCCCCACCCTGCCCCCAAGCTCTCCTCATTACAGTGAGTGAGTTATCATGAGACCTGGTTGTTTAAAAGTGTGTGGCACCCTCCCCCTTCTCTCTCTCTCTTTCTTCCTCCTGCTCTGGCCATGTAAGATGCCTGTTCCTCTTTGCCCTTCACCATGATTGTAAGTTTCCTGAGGCCTCCCCAGAAGCAGAAGCCACTGTGCTTCTTCCTGTATGGCCTACAGAACGGTGAGCCAATTAAACCTCTTTCCTTCATAAATTATCCAGTCCCAGGAATTTCTTTATAACAATGTGAGAACGAACTAATAAACTGCTAGTAAAAAGAAGGAATCAGCCGCACTTCACTCGAGTATTCAGGAAATTGGCCCTGAGCTGAGATTCAGTATCCTCCCACAGCAATGGCCACGCAAACCAGGGCTCCATCATCCAGGAGCCAAGGGGCACGGATGCCAGGCGAGCAATCAGCGGTCTCCGCTGTAAGCCACTTCTATTTCTTCTTCCCAGGCCTGTCCTCTCTTAGAGTAAAAGTGTCAAGAGGCCTACTACTTCCATCCAAACAGACAAACATCCCAGGTTTAAGATGCCATAAGTGGAGCTCGTCTTTTCCCCAAACTTTCCCTTCCACCCATGTTTCTCTAAATTAATTGATTCCTCGAGGAACCTTTCCTCTCTTATGACTCACACCTGGTGCTAACCACACTTTCCCTGTGCCAGTCATGTTCTTTTATTTCTAACTCTTTCCCTCCCTCCTCAACCATGCACTTCCCTCTCTGTGGTTCCCACTTCTCCTGTGTGTCTCAGCTCATGCATCATTTCTCTCCATCACATGTGGGCTGGGTATTCCTCTACGTGCTACCAGCACACTTGTGCATCCCAGCGACGGCACTGTCACAGTGCCTCTCACTGTTCTGTTTCCCCTCTAGAACGTAGGTTCTAGAGCCAAGAGTCTCAACCTTGGCTACACACAGAAATCACTTGGGGAATTTAAAAATACTGGTCTTGGCCTGCTACCAGATTTTTTTCTGACTAAGTGACATCAGGGGCAGCCTGGGCTTTGGAATATTTAAAAGCTCCCAGGTGATGCCCATGCATAGCCAAGTTTAAGAACCACTGTTTTAAGCTACAAAGTCTATCTGTCCACCATTGTACTCCCAGTTCCAAAACAGAGCTGCACACATAGTAAATCCATCAATACTTACCACCTGAATGGGGCAAGAAGTGAAATCACTATCTTTTCGAAAAACCTTAAGTCATGTGGTCTATGAAACTCTCCAGATGCACAAGCAACTCACCTCTGAAGAGAGGGGGAGCTCACCACCCCTGTGGAGGCAGGCAGATCCCTCTGACGTGTGCTTCCACCTGAACAATGAGCATCCATGGGGTAAAGACCCCCCAGAGAGCTGGCCGGGCTCACGTTGCTTTCTCTCATATCTGGAACCATTGCAGGCCAAACCTCCAAAACCTGGGTTTGGCAAAGTTAGACTTTTCCCTTCAGGGCATGAGACGTAATGTCAGATTCAGTGATTTGCAAAAGAAACTGACACCTGCAGAGGCCAGTAAACACGTTTGTAGTATGGCTGCTGTGCCCTGCCAGAATGAGGCTGCAGAATGGAAGTCCTGTGGACAAAGACAATCAAGCAACTGGAGAAGCCTGGAGAGTTGCTCCTGGCCCAGGACTCATTTATTCCAGGTTGATGTGCTTGATCCAACTCATGAAGAAGAATATTTCAAAATGCAAGTAGGAAAGTCAAGTTTTTTCCTTCCATAGAAATGAGCTGAAATGTATTTTCTATATGGGAAGAGTTTATATCCTTTGACACAGAGCCCAGAATAGTGGAATTTTAGGACACAGAAACATCCCCTAGCCCCATGACCATGATGACTTCATTCTACATCTGAAGATACTTATGCATGAATACAGAGGAGTTAAATGTCCAAGGTTCTGGGTCAAATGCATAGCTCCTGGCAGAAGTAGAAATAGAACTCATAATGATTGGAATAGCATCAAAAAAGCAGTTTCAAGCTCTCAGCACTTTTCAGTCAATAATTAATCACCAGTTGTTAAGCCATGCATTCAAAGGCATTTATTGAACACCTATTATAAACTAAACACAGCACGAGGCACCGGAGATTCAAAGAAGCAAAGCAGAATGCTGTTACCAAGGAGGAATAGAGAAAAACAAACAAGATAATAAAATAAGGCGGTGACGCATAATAGCAGAAAGCCATGGTGCAACTAAGGCACAGTGGAGAAAGCTCTATGCCAGGGGTGGAGGGTAGAGAAAAGGAGCCAGAAACCTGGACTAAAAGGACATGAGCAGTATGCATAAATTCAGAAAACTAAGAGAGTTTGCATGGATAGCTCTTTCAAGAAGCAAAGCTATAAAGATTAAAAAGGATAGTTTTAAAATAATTTTAAAGTGCAGAAAACATTTCTATAAATCTGACTACATAAAACTTTGCAAAAATAGGAAACAACATCATAAGCCTAGTAAGAAGACAAAAGATAAACTAAAAAAAAATGTACATATAACAAAGGATTAATATAAATTAAGGAGCTACTAAAAACAGAAGAAAAGGATTCATGATCTGCAGATATGAATAGCACAATTCACAGATAAAATAAATTCAAATGGCTCTTCAATCCTACTTATAATGGGAGAAATAAAAATCAAAACTGCACTAAGATGAGCAAAAGTTCCAGAGTTTGACAGCCTATTCTCTTGGTGGGGTTTTGAAGAATGAAACCGTCTCATGCATTCCTTATGTTGTTGGCTGAACGTTTGTGTCCCTGCCCCCCCCAACTTTATATGTTGAAGCCCTAACCCTCAATGTGATGGTATTAGGAGGTAGGGCCTTTGGGAGGTAATTAGGTTTAGATGAAGTCATGAGGGTGAAGCTCACGTGATGGGATTAGTGACCTTAGAAGAAGAAACACTGGAGAGCTTGCTTCCTCCTCCTCTCTCTGCCATGCGAGGACGCAGCAAGAAGGTGGCCATCTATAAGCCGGAAAGAAAGCTTTCACCAGGAACCGAGTCTGCATGATCTTGGTCTTCCCATCCTCCAGAAGGGTGAGAAATAAATGTCTGCTGTTTAAGATACCCAGACTCTGGGTGAAAAGCCCAAGCAGGCTAAGACGCATAGTGAGAATGTAAGATGACACAATCCTATGGAGAGGAACTTGAAAATATCTAGCAAAACTGCATCTGCATTTACCGGTTGACTGAGCAACTCCACTTCTAGATATCTACTCCAATAACATGCCAGCAGAAATGCAAAAAATTGTGCACAGAGATCTTCATTTTATTGCTATATGTAATTTTTTTAAAAACGGGAAACAACCCAAATGTCTATTATTACGGAAATATTTTAACAAACTATAATACAGTCACATCATGGAATACTACCCAACTGTTAAAAATGATAAATCCTCTCTATACTATTCTCTGAATGATCTCCCGTATTTATTAAGTGAAAAAAAAGTAGAGAAAAGTACAGAGAGTATGTTACCATTGAATTTAATTCTTAAAACAACGTGAGGCCACTGAAGGACTTTCACCGTGAGAGTTACTACACTACCAAGCCCTGGTCTTCCGGCTTCTAGGCATTTCATAGGCAATTCACCCAAGCAGTTCCATCTACACATTAGAACCGCTTACGGAACTTATTTGCGAAAGAAAAAAAAAAATCCTATGCCAAGGTCCTACTTCCAGAAAATCTCTTTTAATTGGTCTGGAGTGGAGCCCAGGTTTCATGTTTTGTTCTGGTTTGGTTTCGATGCTGGCCAGGTGGTTGTTAACAGGCAGCCTTGCATGGAAATTCTGGTTTCACTTGGGCTCCACTCTTCTCTGACCACCTTCCTGAGCTGAGCCTCCAGCAGCCTGCTGACGGCCGTGTGTCTTCCGGGACGTGTCTCAACTGTCTTTTTAAACCATGCTTATTGTTCTAGCAGGAAAGGGATGAGGGTGGCTGCAATTCCAACTACCTGCCCAGGGAGCCATTGTAAGCGAAAGGCAGGCCCCGCCTCTTTAGGTGTGCAGTGCTCTCAGGCGCAGTCCACTCCACCCACAGCCCAGATGAGTGGTGCTGGCAGATAACAGAGATGAGGCTGACATCTCGGCAGGAGAAATGAGGAGGTCGGGAGGCTCCCATTGTTGCTGCTAGAGAAGTGCCTTACTTTCACCAAAGACATCCCAATCTCCTTTTCCTAAAGAGGATTTTCTTGAATGCCTCTTTGAAGGCTTTCTCTTTGAAGATAAAATATCAGCTGGTTTCACTCGTGGCGGGGGGCAGGAGCTCTGAATTTTACATAATCTGCATGACTAGAAGGGTCTTGGGATAGGAAGTGACTGGGGAATATCAGATCTGTAGAAAAACGCAAAATATAAAATTCTAACGGTATTATAATGTCATGGACGGAAACCTAAAGTTTCATTACCTTGACACAGTCCATTTCTCGCTCGTGTGAAGTCCAAAATGTGTCCATGCTGGACAGTCTGCTGACATCTCCAAGTGGCCATAAAGGACCTGGGCTTTTTCGATCTTCTGGCCCACTTTCCTCCCCTACGCAACACCTGGTGTCCGAGACTTATGTGCCAGCCCAGAAGAGATGCTTAGACGGCACTGGGCACAGCTGCCTCTTGGCTGCTCAGGATTGCAAGTGGGCTCAGAATGTGATTGAGCTGTGTATCCAGGAGGAAAAGAGATTGGGTTTGGGGGGATCTGCAGAAACTGAAGGAAGGCTGTGGATTTGGTCACGAGGATGTCACTGGTGATCCTTGTGGGCACGACTTCTAGGGCCTGGTGGGCTAAAGCTGATGGCATGGAGCTGGAAGGGGCAGGGGATGACAAGTGTGGTCTACGCAGAGATATTTGCAAGTGTGAGGTGGGCGGATCCTCTCTGCAGTCAGGAGGGAAGTCTCTGACCTGAGCTGGCCTTAGTGAGGGGAGACTCGGTGAGGCGGGCGACACAGACCAGGGGAAGTGAGGGGAACCCTTCCAGCCTCTCCAGCTGGAGGGAAGTTGGCTGTGTTGGAGTAACTAGTGTCTTCCTCAGTGAGGGGTTGAGGGAATCTAAGGCTCATTCTGGACTGAACAAGTCAACTTCTGCTGTGAAGATGATAAATGGCACTAGGCAAGGTTCCCACATGCTTTCTGCTTGAGACTTTACTTGGGAAACTGGCCGCAGGCTGGGAGAGCATTGCCGGGTGGTGGAGCCTCCCGGTGGAAGGAGGTGGGTGAGAAGGAGGGTCAGCCCTCCAGGACAATGTCATTGTCCCTCAGGTGGACGGATGCAGAGCCAGACAGCATCGGGCCAGCACTGGAATTGAGGAAGGACCCCTGAATCCACAGGAAGAGCAAAGCCTGAGGCTCCATCATGGATTTTGCACCAAATAGGAACTCCTGCTCTTGAAGACACCCTCTCATGAACCTGGCCTCTATCTGCCTTGTGCACCACTATCAGGGGTTAGAGGATCTCAGAGTTGGAAGTGACCCTGAAGACCTTCTAGCTACCCTTTGCCCTCTGCACCCGCCAGGTCAGGGTCTGCAGCTCCTCACTCCCTGCCCACCTCCTGGGTAATCCCTCCAAGGAAGCAGAATTCATTGCTTTTCCAAAGAACCGCAGAAAGACAGATGTAGGCATTAAGAAGCTGAGCCAATGTTCACCTTGTTCTGGGCATTTGCCTTTGGGATGTCACAATTAAGTCACAAGAGTCCTACAAAATATCAAAGTTAGTTTAGGAGCACTCATATCAATAATTAATTAAACTGAAATATTAACTGAGTTGATTTTTATGTGCAGTATTCAGTGATATTATAGTCAATGTATGATTTGTTGGACCATCTACCAAGTGTACTAAGTACCTCCCACGCGAGAGTCTCTAGATTATGCCTGTTGGTGCAGAGGTGAACAAGGAAAGTCCCTTCCCTCGAGGGGCTGGCACATCCCAGAGAACACAACATATACGCAACTAATTATAAGAATAATAGAGCACAGGGAGAGAAGGACTTTAACATGGACGAGGCCCGGAGGCATGATGTATGATGAGGAGCAGTGAACACGTCTATGTGGCTGGAATGCAGGGTGTGTGCTGGGAGGTCTAGGAGTTCTATTTGGTCTATTGGAACTGGAAGCTGTATATCAGTTCTGTATCGAAACTGGGAGTTATAGTTGGTCTACATTATTTTCCTGCAGAACAAGGGATTCTGGCCCCCAGAGAGGGTGAGTACCTTGCCCATCATGAGATCAATACTCAAATCCAGCTCTCCCAAATGTCAAAACCAGCTCAGTGGCTCCCACCACCTTCTTCCACCTCTCCACCTCTCCACGTTACCTTACTACCTAGATGTGGCCTGTCCACCTCCAAGCTCCTCGAGGAAGGACGTCAGTCTTAGGAATCTTTGCGTCACATCCCTGACAAGGCAACACATATTCCTCATAATTACTGGGGAGAAATGTGTGCTCCCTGCACTGCATGTATGATTTAAGCATGCCACCGAGTCTCCTTGCACTTAGGCTGGCTCGGGTCAGAGCCTCCCCTCCTCACTGCAGAGAGGATCCGTCCGCCCCTACACTTGCAAGTCTCTGAATAGAACCCCCATTCCTGTTGAGTTCCAATAGGACTAAATTCTTACAGAGGAGCAGTGGATCACGCGCCTCTGAATTGGTGCGTTCTCGTTCTCTGAAGAATGCACTTTGAAGAAGTGCTGCTGGGCGGGGGGTGGACTGTGGAGTACTGAGTTATGGCTCAGACGTGATAGAGTTTTCCCAGCACTCAGGACTAGGTCGCAAGTGAACTGAGCCTATTGGGTAGGATGCCAGAGCTGGTTGCACACATGCCCAGGGGTGGTCTAGGAGATGTCACAGTTCTGGGTGTCGTCCGCTCTCTAGGGAGGCTTGGCCAGACTCTTGGTTCTGTGCACCCCATACTCAGCCTTTCCCCAAACACAGCACAGTCATCGCCACCCCCGAAGCCTGGTGTGGCACCCCACATCCAGTCTAAATGCTCTGTTCTGAGGGGCCCAGGCTCTGATGTGTTGCACATAAGGGCCAGGCATATAGGGCTGGCCAGGGGTTAGGGTTTGCCCCAGAATACACGGTGCAGCCAGCATAGGAAGTGAAGAAAGATCCCATGAGGAAGAGAGGCCAGGTCAGAGCAGGAGGCACCCAAGGCAGCTGTCCAGAGTTGCCCCAGCAGAGCCTCATCGGGGGGTGACATCAGTGGCCAGCGCTGGGTGCCTGCTGTGGGACAGGCTCTGGGCTGGAGGTATGCATTTTAAACAGGCCACATTTGTCCTTTGGGAACCTCCTGATAAAACGTCCTCCACAGGAAGGTCCAGCTGAACCCTGCTCATAACCCACAGCGGGGCACAGTTTACCTGAAGATCAGGACACAGAGCGGGTCCAGAGAACACGGGCCCAGCTCCCTCATTTCCCAAGTGAGGAACTGAACAGAGGTTGTGCAAGGAGGGCCGGAGCCGGATCAGACCCCAGGGCCCACCCTTCCATACCAACAACACACAACAACCCGGGACAGTCCACACTGAGAGGAAGCTGGGGTTACGGACCAGAGAGGGTACCGAACGAGCTCCTATGGCCTCGCCAAGCTGTGCGGGTGTCTGGAAAGAACTGCGGTCTCAGCTGGAAAGGGTGTTTGGAGCAACATTTCCCGGAGCGTGCCCCTTTCTAAATAGCACTGGCCGTTCCAGTCTGATTTCAAGGTCTAAAATTTGTTGAAATTCACACTGACTTCGGAAGAAGGAAAAGACACTGCGGGAGGGAGAAAACTGCAGGGAGGTGCAGGCTGTCCCCAGATCGTCCAAACAGCAAGTGCAGGGGCATGTCCAGTCTTCCCAGGAAAGGCAGCAGGGGCAGGTCAGGGTTTGTGAAAGGGCCTCCATGCAAGCCCAGCCCTCCCTAAAGGGCCCACAGGTATACATAAACACCATGCACTGGGTCTTCGCGCCTGTGTGTAAGGGGAGGTGGCTCATATTCCTTTTTCCCATCCTGGGCAAGGCAGAGAAAGTAGCAGCTCTGTAGTCAGAGAAGCTTCCAGTCTTGAGGCTTCCATGTCACCAAAAGAAAACCCTATGGAGGTTCAGAAGACAGTGTTCGATGGGTTTTTACTTTTCCTAACGAGCCATCTGGCACTGGTAAAGCACGCAGGCTCACTTCTCTGCTTTCTTCTCCTTGTTTTTCTCCTGAGGTCCCCTATGTCCATAAGAGGGAAACCCCACTGAGTTTCTCTCTCCTCCTTCAGAAACCAGTGCCACCTCATCCTTCCCTGTGATTGACACCTTCAGGAAGATCATCTGCGGGAGAGGAGGGAGCTGGTCCCTGTCGACTAGTGACTCTTGTTTTGCAATTTGTGGAGTTGGTTTAACGCTCTCAGGTTTGCCAGGTATGGTGGCTCACACCTGTAATCCTAGCACTTTGAGAGGCCGAGGTAGGCAGATCACCTGAGGTCAGGAGTTTGAGACCAGCCTGGCCAACATGGTGAAACCCTGTCTCTACTAAAAATACAAAATTAGCTGGGTGTGGTGGCGCATGCCTGTAATCTCAGCTACTCAGGAGGCTGGGGCAGGAGATTTGCTTGAACCTGGGAGGTGGAGGTTGCAGTGATCCAAGATCTTACCCTATTCTTAAGTATAGATCTGAATCCAAGCTCCACCACCTCCTAGATCTGAGAATTACATAACGTAGGGAATGAGAACATTCCAGATTTTGCCTCTCCACAGTGCAAATTAGGTCCCATTGACATGGATACCACACATTCTGAGAGCTCTGAGGCACCCCCTGCTCCTGCAGGACCTTTGGCCCTTTGAGGCTTCCCCTCAGGCATGCATGGAGCGGTCCCAGTGCTGGGGTGCTATGGAGCTGCCCATCTCTACCCAGCAGGCCACACCTTCAGCCTCTGTGAAGCTGCCTGACCCTGACCTCTCTCAGCACCGCGGGACGACTCTGCCTCTCTCTCCTCTATTCCTAGTGTTCTCTACAGGAATTCAACAAATGCTTTTGAAGCTTTTGACAACATCGTGCTCAGGGTATGTATAGTAGGAGGGGCCTGAGGCACAAGGAGTGCCTCTGACTCCATCTGTGTCCCCTCTCAGTGCCACAGCCTAGGTCCCCGCTATAGTCCTGTCCAGCACTCACTGTCCCCCATCCTCTCCAGCCTGCCTCCCCAAGCTGGAACCATGCATGCATGCGTCAAAATGCTGTCAAAATTCAAGTTTGCCCTCCAAGGCCCATTCCTGTTTCACTTTGGTTCCTTCAGCAAGGAGTGAAGTTCAGGCCATTGTGCCTTTCCTGAGGTCACCTGAGGCTTAGTCCTTGAACCACAGAGTATTCAAAGCTTGTCCTTTGGCAATAACTGAAATATATTTCCAAGTCCAAAACGGCTTTTTCCACTCAAATACTATCAGTGCTATGCTCACAAAAAGAAAATGGAATACAGTAATAAAAGATGGTAAGTAAAACAAAAATCATATGCAGCCTCATATGGAAGAAGGTAAACAATATTGACCTTACTTGAAAGGCCAAGGAACTTATTACTCGTGTGTAAAAATAATAAAAAACAGTGCATATGTGGAAAAATGCAAATTTCTACCCATCAGAGGAAACCTCTGCAACTACCCAAGAGGCACAAACTTGGTGTCCTTTACTCCATCAGAATGTCATCAGAACATGGCAGGAACAGGAAAAAAGGAGAAACTTTAAACAACTAGCAACAACTCGTGGTGTTTCTGTTCCACGTGTTAGAAGCGCAGCTTCCCGGACCCTCCAAACCCAGGCTGAGCCTGCCAGCACTTCCTCCAGTGGGTGAGGTCTCCGTGGAAGAGGAAAGCTAAGAGCAGCTGTCAAAAAAAGATCACTAATTTACTTATTTGACATCTTCTTCAATAACAACAAAAGTAAGCCTCGTGGCAGAAAAGGAGTGACTGGCGAGGATGAACTCACAACGCAAGGATGTAACGAGCCATGCCCACTCACCAGACCTTCAGCAGGGCTGTGTGCAGTGGGGAGGAAGGGATGCTGAGTGCCAAACTGGTGTTGCGTACGCTTCATTTTAACATTTGAAAAATAAAGAGCTTTGCTGAAAAACAGAAACAACAACAGATTGTTTTAATTGAGACAAACCTTCTACCCATTTTTCCTCTGCAACTGTAATGTTTTGTGTGCTTAAATGCTAGTGTTTGTTATTCTTACTACACTTGAAAAATGACGTCTGGAGAACAATCATGTTCTCAATACTTAACGTAGAATTGATATCAAATTAAGTTGAAACATGTTTTCACCAGCTTCATTTTATCTTCAGTAACAATAATCTTTTCCCCTTTGTTGTCTGGTTAATTAAGGATGGATAAAAATTATGTGCATGTCTCATGGGGAACAGCAGAATATGGGGGCTGTGAAGAGAACAGGGAAATTGTCCTCAGAGGAAGGAAAAATATTGAGAGGACCCCCTCTGAAAAGAAAGTACTTGATGGAGTCACCATGAGTTAAACAATATTAACCACCTGCACAAGAGATTGTGCTGGAGGAAGGGTACCAAATGCCATGAAGGGAATAGACACCAGCATCCACAAAATCTCTCCAAGGAAAGTAAAATGCTTCTAAAATAATAAATGTATACTTTACAAGTCATGGTTTAAAAATGCTTTCAGAGTTTTGAGCTCATTTAATCCTCATAACATTCTCAGAGGTAGGCAATATTCTTTCCTTTTTTAAACAGAAGACAAAGAGTAAGAGGACAATTGTTTCTGCATCAGGCAAGCTGGAGCTTGCACACAGATTTTGCCCTTTATTTGTTTAACCTCTCTACATCCTTCCAAATGAGAGTTTCAATGATGACCTCATTGAACTGCTGTGAAATAAGTAAAGCAATTAAAACAATGCCGAGAACCTAATGGACACACACACATGGCTATTATTACAACAGATATGGAGAACACTGAAGTCCAGAAGGTTAATTTAACTGGATCTAAACTACACTGAAAATAAGTTGCCGATGCAAGTAGTGTCTTTATAAAGGCTGAAGTCTGAGACCTTCTCAATATGTCAGTTACAACTTTCAAAAGAGTGGCTATGAAGAGGTATCAGTATTACATATGCTTTGGTTATCCTTCCCAAATATAGTAAAAATATGAAAAGATGTAGGTGTAGGTGCAGCTATTCACTCTGGTACTATTTGTAGCAGAAAAAAAGTGGAATGAACACTTATGGCTGCCATGTAATTGACGGAATAAACTTTGATTCAGTTACACAATGGAGTAATCTGAAACAATGCAAGGAAATTAGGAATGACTCAACATATGGTTATTGTGTGGAAGTGAACCAAGAGAAAGGGGTGCTATGGTGTGGCTATGGTTGTTTGTCTGCACCAAATATCATGGAGAAGATTGATCCCAGTGTGGTGGTTTTGGGAGATGGGGCCTGGCAGGAAGTGGAGGTATGGGGGCAGAGCCCTCTGAATGGCTTGGTGCCTGTCTTGAGGTAGTGAGTGAGTTCTATCTAGCTCTTATGAGACTGGATTCGTTCTCAGGGGAATGGATCAGTTCCCTTGAGAGTCAGTTGTTAGAAAGCCAGGACGCCCCACAGGTTTGGTCTCTTTTCACATATGCCCACTTCCCGTTTGACCTTCTCTGCCATATTTTGACACAGACAAAAGCCCTCGCCATAAACCAAGCAGATATTGGTCCCATACTTTTTCTACAAACTGCAGAACCATGAGCTAAATTAACCTTGTTTCTTTATAAATTACCCAGCCTCAGGTATTCCTTTACAGAAATACAAAACAGACTAAAACAATGGGCAAGAAGGTATGTATGCTATGCTTCTTCTTATCAAAGAACAAGATAAATACACCTACGGATGTTTCTCAACTTGTAATGAAGCTATATTCTCATAAACCCAAGCTGAAATGCATTTAATACCCTGGTAAACCTATTGTAAAGTAAAAAAAAAAAAAATTCTGTCTGGCCACAGTTGATCATGCCTGTAATTCCAGCACTTTGGGAGGCTGAGGTGGGCAGATCACCTGAGGTGGGGAGTTCAAGACCAGCCTGACCAGCATGGAGAAACCTTGTCTCTACCCAAAATACAAAATTAGCCAGGTGTGATGGTGCATACCTGTAATCCCAGCTACTCGGGAGGCTGAGGCGGGAGAATTGCTTGAACCTGGGAGGCAGAAGTTGCAGTGAGCCAAGACTGTGCCATTGCACTCCAGCCTGGGCAAAAAGAGGGAAACTCCATCTCAAAAAAGGAAAAAAAAATGTCTAAGCCAAATCATCATAAGTCCAGGGGCTTACTGATTTATGATGGTATTACATCCCGATAAACCCATCATAAAGTAAAATAAAAATCTTAAATTAAGTCATTGTAAGTCAGGGACAAGACTTCCACTTTGGGGAAGATGGAGGAGATGTGCTTTTCTATACTGTATATGCTAAATACAAATAAAAGCACTCAATGTTATATACAAAATAAATATTAGATGACTCTGAAGGGTAGAAAAAAGGAAGACTAGAAGAAACCTTAGGAACCAAGGATTATGTCATTGTTAGCTTCATGGATTTTCTTTTTGCCTCATATCTTTCAAACATAGAACTGCAGAAGCCAACTACCTATAAATACTGGTATTCATAGACAAAAAGAACCCAAACAAAAGCCTGTTCTCCTGAGTCTGAAGATCATGAAAGGAGCAGCCTAGTGAGACAGAAGAACACCCAGGAGAAAACTGTGGTCCCACTCACACTTACACCAGCAAAGTCCAAGTGAGTTCCAACTTCACTAGTTTGTAAGGAGGCATACAACAAGCCTATTGGTGTGGTGTCAGAGAATGCCCGGTGGGAAGCCAAGACTTTCATCCCTACCAAACAATAAAGAGTCCCCTCTCCTCCTGTCTGGTGTCAGTAGAGACCCTAGGGTAAGCCTGGACTTCTACCACTACCTCTTGGTAATGAGATATCCTTCCCCTCCTTAATGGGGTGGCATCAGAAGAGGCTTAGTGGGACGTCTGGCTTCTCACCACTATTTTGTGGTAATGAGGCTGTACCACCTGTGGTATCAGTGGAATCCTAGATGGGGGATATAACTCCTATTCCTGCCCAGCAATAAAGAGAAGCTTTCCTTCCACCTTGAGTGCCAGTGGATGCAAGTGGGGAAACTACATTTTGAACTCCATCTGATCATAATGACATAGTGTCAGAAAAAGACACCTGAAACAGAAGGCTTCAATAAGCTGCAGAGTTGCAAATCATAATGTGAAAAATGAAACAGTTTTAACTTAAAAATGACTAATTATACCAAAACTCAGATTTTAAACTGAATGAAAAATCAATAGCTGCCAAAATAGGGATAAGAGAACTATTTTAAAACAGTCAGCATAAAAATGCTTTAATGAACAATTATGAACAAGTTTGGAACAAAAAAAATAAGAGTAAGTCTTGGCCTCAAAAAAAGAAAAATTCAGGCCAATATCCATGATGAACATACATGCAAAAGTCTTGAATGAAATACTGGCAAACCGATTGCAACAGCACATGAAATAGCTTATCCATCATCATCAAGTAGGCTTCATCCTGGGGTTGCAAGGCTGGTTCAACATATGCAAGTCTATAACCATAATCCACCGCATAAACAGAACCAAAGACAAAAACCACATGATTATCTCAATAGATGCAGAGAAGGCGTTTGACAAAATTTAACAGCCCCCATGCTAAAAACTCTCAATAAACTAGGTATCGATGGAATGTATCTCAAAATAATAAAAGCTGTTTATGAGAAACCTGCAGCCAATATCATACTGAACAGGCAAAAACTGGAAGCATTCCCTTTGAAATCAGGCACTAGACAAGGATGCCCTCTCTCACCACTCCTATTCAATATAGTATTGGAAGTTCTAGCCAGAGCAATCAAGCAAGAAAACGAAATAAAGTGTATCCAACTAGAAAATAAGGAAGTCAAATTGTCTCTATTTGCAGATGACATGATTGTATATTTAGAAGACCCCATCGTCTCAGGCCAAAATCTTCTCAAACTGATAAGCAACTTCAACACAGTCTCAGGAAACAACATTAATGTACAGAAATCACAGGCATTCCTATACAGCAACAATAGAAAAAGAGAGCCAAATCAAGAACGAACTGCCATTCACAATTGCTACAAAGAGAATAAAATACCTAGGAATACAACTAACAAAGGATGTAAAGGACCTCTTCAAGGAGAACTACAAACTACTGCTCAAGAAAATAAGACAAGACACAAACAGATGGAAAAACATTCCATGCTTATGGTTAGGAAGAATTAAGATTGTGAAAATGGCATATTGCCCAGAGTAATTTATAGATTCAACACTATCCTCATCAAGCTACCTATGACCCTCTTCATAGAACTGGAAAAAACCACCTTAAACTTCATCCATATGAAAAGAGAGCCCGCATAGTCAAATCAGTTCTAAGCAAAAAGAACAAAGCTGGGGGCATCACACTACCTGACTTCAAACTATACTACAAGGCTACAGTAATCAAAACAGTATGTTACTGGTACCAAAACAGAGATACAGGCCAATGGAACAGAACAGAGGCCTTGGAGGCAATGCTACACATCTACAACCATCTGATCTTTGACAAATCTGACAAAAACAAGCAATAGGGAAAGGATTCCCTGTTTAATAAATAGTGTTGGGAAAACTGGCTAGCCATGTGCAGAAAGCAGAAACTGGACTCCTTTCTGACACCTTACACTAAAATTAACTCCAGATGGAATAAGACCTAAACATAAGACCTAACATCATAAAAACACTAGAAGAAAATCTAGGCAAAACCATTCAGGACATAGGCATAGGCAAGGACTTCATGACTAAAACACCAAAAGCATTGGCAACAAAAGCCAAAATAGACAAATGGGACCTAATCAAACTCCACAGCTTCTGCACAGCAAAAGAAACAGTCATTAGAGTGAATCGACAACCAACATAATGGGATAAAATTTTTGCAATCTACCCATCTGACAAAGGGCTAATATCCAGAATCTACAAAGAACTAAAAGAGATTTACAAGAAAAAAACAAATAAGCCCATTCAAAAGTGGGCAAAGGATATGAACAGACACTTTACAAAAGAAGACATACATGAGATCAACAAACATATGAAAAAATGCTCATCATCACTGGTCATTAGAGAAATGCAAATCAAAACTACACTGAGATACAATTTCACGCCAGTTAGAATGGCGATCATTAAAAATTCTGGAGACTACAGATGCTGGAGAGGATGTGGAGAAATAGGAACACTTTTACACTGTTGGTGGGAGTGTAAATTAGTTCAACCATTGTGGGAGACAGTGTGGCGATTCCTCAAGGATCTAGAAATCGAAATTCCATTTGACCCAGTAATTCCATTACTGGGTATATATCCAAAGGATTACAAATCGTTCTACTGTAAGGACACATGCACACGAATGTTCATTGCAGCACAGTTTACAATAGCAAAGACCTGGAACCAACCCAAATGCCCATCGATGATAGACTGGACAGGGAAAATGTGGCACATATACACCATGGAATACTATGTAGCCATAAAAAAAATGATGAGTCTGTGTCCTTTGTAGGGACATGGATGAACCTGGAAACCATCCTTCTCAGCAAACTGACACAAGAACAGAAAATCAAACACCGCATGTTCTCACTCATAGGTGGGTGTTGAACAATGAGAACACATGGACACACAGAAGGGAGAATCACACACTGGGGTCTGTTGAGGGGAAATAGGGGAGGGACAGTGGAGGGTGGGGAGTTGGGGATAGATAACATGGGGATATATGCCAGATATAGGTGATGAGGAGGAAGGCAGCAAAACACACTGCCATGTGTGTACTTATGCAACAATCTTGCATGTTCTTCACATGTACCCCAAAACCTAAAATGCAATAAAAAAAATAAAATAAAATGATGACATACTTGAAAAAAAAAACTGAGGCCACGGTATTATGTTTCTGAAATTTACTCTGAACTTCGGGCCTCCAAAGGCTTTTTTTGCACTATTTATTTATTATTGAGAATCATGACTCCTATTACGAATACAATACAATTTAGAGTATACAAAGCACTGAATTAGGAATAGTCACATTTCTGAAACTTGAAGGCCATTAATTTGAGCAATTCACAAGCTCCCTGGGCTTCAATTTCCTCAGCTATAAAATAAGAATTACAGTAGCATTGTGTGGTTCAAATAAGATAAGGCATCGAAAAATATTATTGTTAAACTTCATAACGTGAGTGATTTTTACAGTCATCATTAAATGTCATAAAAGCCATAAATAAAGGCTTTCTCATTCAGCTCTGGGAAGGCCAGCACAGCTAACACTTGCCAAACATTCTGTCTATCTTTGATCGAACAAAATCATATATGCAGAGAACTAAATACAACATACATCGTAAAAGCAAGTCCCAAGACCCATAGCGCACTTACGTCCCACTCTGCAATATCCTGTTGGGATATTATTTTACAATATAGGCTTTTGTTATTATTTAGGTATGGTGAGGCCAACAGACGAGGAAATAACTGCCATTGAAAAGATAGTTTGTTATTCACAGTTCCCAGAGAAGGGGAGCACATCATGGAGAAGGAGCCATATGAGAAAGCACCAGGATGAGTGAGGGGGCAGAGAGGAGCAAGGGAAAAACATGGTAGAAGCCTCTATTGTGGTTTCCACAATGAGAAACAGGCAAGGCAAGTTAAGTGGGCTTACTATTTCCTGGTTTGAATAATTTCAGTGGGCTATGAGGCATAAGTGCCATCTCTAGTTGTCTGGGTACCCAGCTTTGGGGTAATTAGGTCATGCACGTGGATAGTGTTACAGAGTGTGAGAGCTCAGAAAAGGAGGTGGTTGAGGTAAGGGCTGTGGATTGGTTGGTTTGCATATGAAAACACACTCCTAGGCAAGCTGTTTATCATTTCTAAGAATTTGCTAGTCCTGAGAGGGGCAGTCTGTTTAGGGCCAGCAAGGCCCCAGATGTCAAAGCATCAGAAATGCAAAAAAATAAAATGGCATAATTAATACATATGCTTATAGTTTTCACAATGGAGGTCTAAAAACAGATAATGTGAAAGTAGTGATATAGATGCTGAAATCCTCTGATAATCAAGACAAAGTATATGATCTTAAATTTCAATTGCACACAGAGAAGACTTCTAACTCTAACTTCTTGAGAAACTAAAATTCTTCTCTGTGTGCAATGGAAATCAAGTTCATGGAAATAGGCTATTTTCTTACAAATATTAAATCACTCAATAGCATTCCTGTTCACCTAAGGACTTTGGAGTTTGCCCTGGAATTCAAGTTATCCTTGTTACACTCCCTTAGCTTTGGCCAATCTATCTGTGTCTTCAGAGCCCCATATATCTGACTGCCCGCACTGTAGACTACAGTGCCTTTATATTCTCTTATGTCCCTGACTTCATTATAAGGTACAATCAAAACCTGGATTTCTCTCTCTTGTTCATTCCTGAAATTGTTAGCATGTATTGCCTTTCTCTTTTTGTCAGTCTTGCCAGATATTTATTCATTTTATTGAAGTAGCTCTTATTTTCATTTATTTTTCTACTAGTTTTTTGATTTTAAGGATTTCTATTTCTTTTGTTTTCTTCTGCTTGCTTTGGGCTTATTTCTCTCTTCTTTGTCTATACTTTTTAGATGAAACCTTAAACTATTGATTTGAGACTTTTCCTCCTTTTATATCCATTTCCCTTTCAGCACAGCTTTAGCTGTGTTCTACAAATTTTGATACATTTACTTTTCCATTTAATTCAATGTATTTTAAAATTCTCTTGAGATTCCTCTTTAACCCACAGATTCTTAAGAAGTGTGTTAAGTTTCCAAGTGTTTGGAGATATTTCTACTGTCTGTGACTGATTTATAGTTTGTTTTATTGAGGTTAGGTAACACATTCTACATGGTTTCAATTATTTTAAATTTGTTAAAGTTTGTTTTATAACCCAGGATATGGTCTATCTTGGTATATGTTCTGTGGGCACATGAAAAAAAAAATTTAAAAATGTATATTCTGCTGTAGTTGAATTCAGTGCTGTATGAATATTGATTAGATCCTGTTAGTTAATGGTGTTGAACTAGTTAATGGTGTTGAATTCTGACTTTCTGTATAGATATCTCTATCAATTATTGAGAGAGAGATCTTGAAGTTGCCAACTACAATAATGAAGTTTTCTATTTCTCCTTTTAGTTCTGTCAGTTTCGTTCCACTTAGTTTCGGGTTTTTTTGGTTCTGTTGTTTTGGTACATTTACATTTAGGATTGCTATGTATTTTGGTGTATTAACTCTTTTATAATGACATGGTGTCGCTCTCTGGTTTTGGTAATGTGTTTTGCTCTGAAGTTTTCTTTAAATAATATTAATGTAGCCACTCTTGCTTTCCTCTGATTAATGTTTTCATAATATATCTTTTCCCATCCTTTTACTTTCAACCTCTCTAGATCATTATATTTAAAGTGAGTTTTTGTTGAAAGCATATTGTTTAGTCATGTTTTTAATTTATTCTACTAATCTATATTTTTAATTGGCATATTTAGATCATTTACCTTTAAAATGATTATTGGTACCTCAGGCATTAAGCCTACTATTTAATTTTTTGTTGACTGTTCTGCTTTCCATTTTTCTTTTATGTTTTTCCTAGTGTCCTGTTGGTTATTTGAATTTTTTTTATAATTCTGTTTTGACTTATTCATAGTGTTTATGAGTGTATCTTTTTGTATAGTTTTTTTAGTGATCACTCTAGGTATTACATTATTTATGCACAATTTATCACAGTTTACTGGTGTTATCATATTACCAGTTCAAGTAAAGTATCTCTCTTTACTTACATCTCTTTATTTATCCTGTTTAAAATAATTACTTAAGTATTTTCTCTACATACATTTAGAATTACATCAGACAATTATAATTTTTGCTTCAAACATAAAACATAATTTAGAAAACCCTTTGCTGGGTATAGTTATACACTTGTAGTCCCAGCGACTTGGAAGGCTGAAGCAGAAGGATCAATTGAGTCCTGGAGTTTGAGGCTGCAGTAAGCTATGAACCTTCTGCTGTGCTCCATCCTGGCCACCGTTGTGAGACCTCATTTCAATCAATAAATAAATAACTTTAAAAACTTGAGAGGAAAGGGAAAGGCTCTTATTGTACTTTCCAATTTTTAATTATATTCTTTATTCCTTTCTGATAGTCCATGATTCCTTTTTTTATTATTTCTGTTTAAAGGATATCTTTAAGCCATTGTTTTTGGGTAGGTCTGCTACTGATCAATTCTATTAGGTTTTTTTTTTTTTTTTTTCCACTGAAGAATGTCTTGAGTTCCTCCTCATTCTAAAGGACTTTTTTTTTTTTCTGGGTTTAAGAGTCTAGGTTGAAATTTTCTTTCTTTCACCATTTGAGAAATGTTGTGTTACTTCCCTTTGGCCTCCATGGTTTATGATGGGAAATCCACTGTTATTTGAATTATTTTTTCCCCTGTCACATCATTTTACTTTGGCTATATTCAAGATTTTTCTTTGTCTTAAGTTTTCAGACATTTAATTATGATATGTTTTGAAATGGATTTCCTTGGCTTTATCCTATTTGAAATTCATTCAACTTTTCGAATGTGTAGGTTGATGTCTCTTGCCAGATTTGGGAAGTTTCAGCCATTACTTCTTCCAGTACTCTCTCACTTTCTTTCTACTCTCCCTCTAGGACTCTAAAAACATGCATGGTAACACTTTTGTTAGAGTACCACAAATCCCTGAAGCTCTGGCTTTTGTTTGGTTGGTTGGTTGGTTGGTTGGTTGGTTGGTTTTTGCCTATCTTCTCTCTGTTGTTCAGATTAGGTAATTTCTGTTGTTCTGTCTTCCAGTTCTTTGATTCTTTTCTCTGTTCCTTCCACTCTGATGTTGAGCCAATCCAAACATTACTATGAAATAGGAGAAATAAAAATGACATCTTCCTATACATTTTTACCATATTTCATTCCCTTGTCCTCCCTTTAGAAGAAATACAATTAGAAATTTTTAAAAGTATATTCCATTTTTTTTTATCATTTGCCACGTTTATATCTCTAAGCAATATGTTGTTTAATTTTAGCATATTATTTATATATGTTCTTTAGGTATTCTGCAATTTACTTTTTTGCTCAGTATAATCTTCCTGAGATCTAGGTTGTCACTGTAGCTCATTCATTCATGCTGTTTTAGTATTCCACTATGTACATATAGCATAATGTTTTTACCTATTCCACTGTTACTGTTGATGTGCTGTGATGAATATTTGGATGTTTGCTTTTCGTGTGTGCTATTACAAACATGCTGCCCTTCTACTTGTCTCCTGGAGCACATGTGCAAGACCTTCTCTGGGGATTAGATCCTGGAATACAGTTGTGTCTAAACTAAGGTTTAAGCTCTTCAGTTTTACAAGGTAAAAACAAACTGATTTCTAAAATATTTGTAACAACTTTCCCTTCCAGCAGCAGCATGTAAATATTCAGGTACACCCCAGGGGCCTACTTTCACTTGTTTTAAAGGTATTTAATCTGCCATTCTGTCAAAACAATAGTCAATTAACTCTCAAGTCATCTCTTTTCTTCCTTAATTCTTCCAAGTATTTTTTTTATAATTTTTTAATTGACACATCATAATTGTACAAGTTTATGTGGTCTATAGGCATATTTCAATATATACAATGTACAGTTATCAGATCAGGTCATTTAGTATATTCATCAAGCCATCTCTTCAATAAAGTATGTAATATGAAAGTTAAAGGTAAAGACTTTGGAACCAGACTGCTCCAGATTGCTGTGAAAATTAGATTAGTTAATACATATAACATGCTTAGACAGGTTCCTTGGACACAATAAATAAACAGGAAATAATAGTTGAGTGGTGGTGGTGTTATATTGAATTACCTACAGAACTCTGATAACACTCAAATTTTAGTATATTGTATCTTTGCTCCCTTATACTTAAATATACTTCTCTTCCTGCTTCATCTGAGCTTCATTCTTCAAGAGAAATCATATAAATCATCCTCAGACCCATGCAGAATAGATCATTCTTACTTAGGGCTACCACTGCTTCAAATGTATCACTTACCACATTGCATTTGAATCATCTGTCTACTTACTGTCTCTCTTACTACAATATATTTTATAAAAATTACTTTCTGTTTTTATTCTTTATTTCCTGGTCTTTGATGAATAAATGAATGAATTGTAAGCAATTGCAAAAATCAGTGGTACCCACTGACAAATATTTAGCTTTTCAAATCCAACTGGATTACAAAGAGTTAAAGTGTTCATACCATCATGTTCTCCTAACAGACTATTAAAGGAATTCTAGGATAGAAGAATCTTTAAATGTGACCTTTTTATCTGTATGCAACCAGAATAACCTTTTCTCCAACTAGCCTTGTAAATTAATATATTCTTTATTTTCCTCTTCTGTGAGAATGTCACCCTGCAGCACAACTGATTAAAAAGAAACCTAGAGCATTGAAGCACAAAGTCATTTTATGGATCTCCTTTCTCCTCTTCAGTCTTTAAGTTGGTAAAAAATATTGAACCCTTTGTTTCTTTTTTTCTTTAGATTTAGAGTGAAGAAATGATTGGCTACTGGAATATTAATAGCTGCAAAATTTATGCAAGTGATAAAGTACACTACCTTTTAACAGGAGCTCTTTCTGCTACTTCCCTTCATCCAGTCTTTGTATGAACAGCTCTCATTTACACAGGATAATTTTGATTACCGAATTATATCTTGTATTGTGCCAAATCTTCCTCCCTAGTATTTCTGCCAAAATAGCCTCAGTTTTGACATTGCCATTGGGCATGAGGCTAAATACTTCAAAGTGACTTTTCTCCTAAAAGTGACTAGGTCCTCTAATTCTTCTTCACATAACATAGAATGATGCTATGGTTGACTAGTGCTAAAAATGTAGCACCTAGATTTGACCACAATACACTAGATGTGATATGAAAAGGTTTCAATTAATTCTCATGTATGCATTTATTTATTTGGCAAACATATTCTACATCTCTTGTTTCATTGTATATTTGTATTACCACTGCTTAAGAATATATTTGATGGGTTGTAGAGAGAGGCAGCCATAGCATACTATCAACAGACATCAAGCTTTTTTTACACACATTTATTTTTGTTACATTTCATCATTTAACTTTGTATCATTATTGCTTGTTCAATAATACACATTTTTAATTCATATTATTTTGTCTAACACAATCACTATTTTACTTGCATTTGAGTTGCCTGAAAATTTGATGGCATGAGTTCTTTAAAAGAATGTCTGATGGAGAACACTATTTGTGTGCTTACAGCTTACCACAATGTCTGGTAATAATAGATGTTCCATATAAACTTAATGAATTATTTCCAGAATGAATAAGTAATCTTTATATTAAAGTCACTAAAATCAAAGCTCATCTACTTCCCTTATACATCCTTCCTTTCTCCTATTTTCCTGTATCATAAGATGACCTAGTCATCTTCTCATACTATTCAAATTCTAAGCCTTGGAGTCAGTTTGGATTGTAGCTTTTTTCTCACTCCAACATCCATCTGATCATTCAACAACTCTTAATCCACAGTGTTGACTGCATCACTCTTGCTCTTTCTAGTCTAATGATGGATGCTGTTGCAATCGTTCATTAAGAAGAGTGACATTAATAGTTTTTATTGCTAATGAGACACTTTTATCATGATATTATAGAGTCCTTATTATAAATTACATCCTGAATTACTGGAACTATGCCATTTACAGAGTATTCCCCTTTTCAGACAAACTATCACATCGGTGAGTACATTTGTTCGAACAGCCACACTCAACAGTGGGAATCACACATGCCATCACAACAGTAAACTGCTAACCATGGATTCAGAATGTTCTATACTCAGGGAAGAAACCAAGAGAATTGCTTATAAATATCCAAAACAATTAAGCCTGTTTTTATGTACACACCAAATGTCAAATATATTCCACGTTCATTAACTGAGAGTCAACTGGGCCTGGCACTGTGCTGTTTGCAAAAATAAGACAGAATTCCTGCCCTCATACTCACAATCTTGAAATAAAAACATATATGGGGCAGGGGGAAACCCAGCATGAGTTATCTATAGTGATATATAATAGGCACAAAGCATAGAAAATTTGTTCAAGTACTGAGACTTCAGGAGTTAAATTTTAGAAAAAGGTACAGCAAAGAAACTAATCTTCATCATGTTCCTCTTCTATGTCAGGCTTTCTGATAGAGTTTGTATTGTTTTACAAGTAATATGAAAAATATAAATAATAATACTAAATATTTCTTGGTGAATAAAAAAGTAATGTTGATATTTTCAGCAAGAAAACAATTGTAAAGATGAAATCAACGACTTCTAGTCAAGATGGAAAAGTAAGCTATATCACCTCTTCTCCAAATACATAGCAATGGTTGATAAAATGTAAAAAGATAAAGCCAAAAGGAGAGAGCTGGAACAAGATTAATATCTCTATTTTAATCTGGCCTCCCAGGTATGATTAAGGCTACTTCCTTATTTCATTCCTTATTCTACATTACCGTATTATATTAGAAAACAAATAAGGGAAAGAGTAATGAAACAGAGAAGGAAGAAGGGCTACATGGTATTAAGCAAGACTGATTTATCAGAAGATTGGCTTCTGAGAAGATATCTAAATGACTTCTCCATCCATGGAGGAAAGAAAAAAAGAAATTTTTTTGCAGGCTCCCATCTCCCATTGTTTGAAGCTTTACCACACAGGTGTTTTTCTCTCCCCCTACCCTCTCCTCTCACACACTTTGGGTTGGGCCTGCTTGAGACCATAGCATTACCTCCCTGTCTTCAACAAGAAGCCTAGAGGCAGGAAGTGAAGGAGGACACAGTGGGCACTACTCATTTGCACATGGGTGAAGGTTGTTGGCTTCTCCAAACAGAGTTGTTGATGCAGCAGTGCCTCTGCTGAAATGGGAGGCCAAATGTCCCAAAGACAAGTTAAAGTGTGAGTATCTGAAATGCCTTAGAGGAGTCTGTTGTTACTTCTATGAACACAAAAGGCAAAGTACTAAACATAGATAAAGCCATAGTCTACCTGACTAGGCTTCAAAATTGGTGGCCTCCAACATACATGATAATGACAATCATAAAATGCAAGATAGTATTTACACCTAGGGAAAGAAAGAGAAAGGGAGAAGGAAGCAGGATGAGGAAGAAGTAAACAAGGATTCAACAGTGACCACTATAATTTATTTCATCGAAAGTACTGAGGCAAAAATTACAAAGAAATATTATATAATTACATAATATTGAGTGTTGGGTACATAGGCATTTGTTATATTTTTCTTTTTTGTTTAAAGCAGGGTCTTGCTATGTTGCCCAGGCTGGAATACAGTGGCCAGCCACAGGTGCAATTATGGCTTACTTGAACTCCTGGACTCAAGGGATCCTCCCACCTAAGCCTCACGAGTAGTGGGGACTACATGGGTATGTCATCACACCTGGCTGTAATATTCCCTATAACTTTCAAAAGATAACAGATGCTGGTGAGATTGTGGAGAAAAATGAACACTTATACACTGTAGGTGCGACTGTAAATCTTTGTGAAAAAGTGTGGCAATTCCTCAAAGACCAAAAGACAGAAATGCTATTTGACCCAGCAATCCCATTCCTGGGTATATACCAAAAGGAATATAAATCATTCTATTATAAAGACACATGCATGCATATGTTCACTGCAGCACTATTCACAATAGCAAAGATATGGAATCAACCTATAGCAAAGATACAGAATCAACCTAAATGCCCATTAGTAGAAGAATGGATAAAGAAAATGTGGTACAAGGAGAGATCCAAGATGGCCGATTAACGGCAGCTCAGGATTGTAGCTCCCAGTGAAAGCACAGAGAGCGAGTGGATGCCACACTTTCAGACAAATTTTTGTCACCCACAGACCGGGAGATTCCCAGCAGAGGAGGCACACGGGTCGCCAGCGTGACTTTTTTGGCCGGTGCAGCTGTTTTGCTGGCGCCCCTGCATGGCGCTTCTCAGTGCAGGGTACACAGGACAGAGTGCACTTTGAGTCGGGCTCAGCTGGTCCCATCCCCACGAGGAGAACAGCAATCGGAAATGCTGAGGACTGAGCGTTTCACAGCAAGCACAGCCAAACCGGGAAGGTCCAGCTCTGTGGGGAATGGGTGTCCGCCAAAGGAAAACTAAGAAACAGAAAAAACTTCATCACCGGATGGAGAGAGATCCAAGATGACCGTTTAGCAGCAGCTCAGGATAGTACCTCCCAGTGAAAGCGCAAAGAGCAAGTGAACGCTGCAATTTCAGACAAATTTCTGTTGCCCACAAATTGGGAGCTACCCAGCAGAGGAGCCACACGGGTCGCCAGCGTGACTTTTTTGGCAGGCGCAGCTGTTTCACCAGTGCCCCGGCGGGGCTCACCACGGCGCTTCTCAATGCAGAGCATACGGGACTGAGCGCCCTTCGAAGGGGGCTCGGCCGGTCCCATCCCCACAAGGAGAACAGCAATTGGAAGCGCTGAGGACTTGAGAGTTTCACAGTAAGCACAGCTGAACCCAGGAAGGCCTAGCTCTGTGGGGAAAGGGCGTCCACCAAAGGAAAACTAAGAAACAGAAAAAACTTCATCACCAACAAGCCGGACGTCCACTCAGACCCAATCTGAAAGTC
>CAUYLG010000912.1:0-14235 GCA_963573385.1 Cacajao melanocephalus | reverse complement strand
CCTTCCTCCCCTCCCCTCCCCTCCCTTCCTCCTCTTCCCTCCCCTCCCCCTTCTCCTCTCCTCCCTTCCTCTCTCTTCTCTCCTCCCCTTCCTCTTCCTCCTCCTCCCCCCTTCTCCCCTTCCTGGCCCTCCCCCCCTTCCCCTCCTCTCCCACTTCTCCTCCCCTCTCCTCCATCTCTAAGTTTAGGTTTTGTTTCCTGTCTCTAAGATCTTGTCGCTCCTGTGGGAGTTCCTCTGTGTATTCATCCTTGTCTTGTCCCTCTAGAGGGAACGCTTCCCTGGATCAAAGAGGAATCCGCCTTGTTCACGTCCATTTCCCAGACCCCGCACAGTGCCTGGCTCAGAGGAAGCCACAGTCAAAATTTGTTAGATGGATGAATGAGCTAACTAACCAGCCAATTAAGAAATAAATCTATGAATCCATGAAGCAATGATTCAGTAGATCAATTACTTAATCGATGAGACCAGGAGACACAGGCAGGAGAGAGAGCGAGTTTCCCTTTTAGCAGGAATCCTTGCCATACACATATATATTTAGTCATCTGATTTTCCCCATTCACCTCTAAGCCCTTCCAGGGTACCCAGAACGCATCGCCAGCCCCAGGCCTGGCACACACCACTGCTCAATAAACCTTGATTTAACGAATATGCCAAGGCCAGTCCCATGGCCTCTGATCAATTTTTCCAGAACTTTGCACCAGCTGTTCCCTTGGACTGGAATCCTGCCCCTGGCTTTTTCACATGAGATCGCCCTCCGCTGACACACCCACTTCTCTGGGCAGCTGCCTCCGCCGCATTCTGAGCTGCTTCCCTGGTATTCTCTGCCCAGCACCTGCATAGCTCCTTCCTAGACCTCACTGATGGACTTAATGCTTGTTTACCCGTTTCCATTATACTTGGAGCACCCTGAGGCCGGGACCTGTCCTGCCCTGCTTGCCCCGTGTCCTCAGTTCCCAGGACAGTGTGGGCTCACAGGACCTGTTGAATGAGCATTTCTTGTTGAGTAAATGAACAGGTGGACCAACAAGCGCAGAAAGCTGATTCTGTGTCCATTTTACAGCGGAGGGCAGTGGCTCCGATAAGTCATGGAAGTTGTCAGAAATGCAGACACCAGAATCCCGTCCTCCGCTCATTCATGCAACAGGTTTTCATCCAGCGCCTGCTGCATGCAGACATGGCCCTGAGGCAGGGTGCAGCCCAGGGGAGGGACAGGCCATGAAACGGGCTTTCGTGGAGGCAGGGACAGAGACCAAGTGCAGAGGGCCATGACTCCCTGAGGAGGGGTGGTCAGGGAAGGCCCCCTGGGGAAGGTGAGGCAGTCCTGGAGTGGAGTCCCAAGAAAGGAACTGGCATTCAGCAGTGGGTAAGAGCCAGGCAAGCAGTGCGTGTAAAGGGTGGACCTTGAGGGGATGTGGAGCTGACCTCCAGCCCAGCAGGATGGGTGTGGGGTTGAGGCCTGGGTCTGCTCTGCACAAGCTCAAGAACCAGGGTCACTGGTGGAAGCCCTGGAGGATTGGTTTTATGTCAATATAAAGGAACATGTCCCAGAGGCAGAGCCATGCAGATAGAATGAACTTTCTGGGGAAGGAATGAGCCCTCCATCCCAGTGGGTATGTAGGCTGTGATGCTGGAGAAGGATGAAGGGTTCACCTAGACAGAAAACCTGTAAAATCCCTTGTGATCCAGAAAATCTATATTGAAAAGAGTCTAATGCAGGCAGAGGAGGTATTTATCAGATAACATCAACATAATTTTCATACAAATATGCATAAAGATGATCGTTACAGAGATTTTTTTTATGGAATACAAAAAACCCATCTCATAAGTTCCACTTTTAGAGAGTTATTCTTATGCAATCAACACATGAGTATTCAGACAGTTGCTAAAATCACTGCAATACTGTTTGTAACAGAGGAAAATTGGGAACAATCTAAATGTTCACTTGTATGTTTATTTTCTGTCTCCCCTCTGGGCTGTGAGCTCCAAAGGATGGACCTTGTCTGTTTCATTGGCAGCTCTGTCCTTCAGGTGCAGTAGATAGAAGAGATAGAATGTGCTCTTTCATTTTTTATTTTGTTTTCTCACTGCCTAGTCTGTGAACCTGTATACTCTTTTTTTAAAAGTATAACTTGGCCAGGCATGGTGGCTCGCACCTGTAATCCCAGCACTTTGGGAGGCCAAGGTGGGTAGATTGCTTGAGGCCAGGAGTTTGAGACCAGCCTGGGCAACATAGTGAAACCCTGTCTCTACTAAAAATATAAAATTTAGCCAGGCGTGGTGGCGCACATCTGTAGTCCCAGCTACTCAGGAGGGTAAGATATGAGAATCACCTGAACCTGGGAGGCGGAGTTTGCAGTGAGAATAGATTACACCACTGCACTCCAGCCTGGGCAAAATAGTGAGACTCTATCTCAAAAATAAATAAATAAATAAATAAATAATAAAAGTATAACTCTACTGATGAGAAAGAGAGTTAATCAAAATGCTATTATAAGAGCAGTTGTTTCTGGGTGATGAATGGAACATGCTTTTTGTTTTGTTCTTTATGTTGCACTGAGTTTTTCGTACTGTCTACAATAGACGCATATGATGTTTGTAATGTGAAAAAATTATGAGAAAAAGCAGAATGACATCAGAGTAAAAAAAGAAAAGAAAAAGGCAAGAAAGAAAAACGGCTTCATTTGCTGAACTCTAAGAACGGCTTCTGAAGCCAAACAGAATCATGTAAGACTTTCTCTGAACGCCCGTACTGGCATCTTCTTGCCATCTGGCTAGGATCACACTAGTTTGGGGAAGAAAATTGTTTTCAGTGTCACAGTGGCCACCTCTAAACTCGCCTCCTCCACCCAGGGTGTCTTGTCACAGCCTACCATGGGCGTGGACTTGACATTTATCTGGGCTCACAAGCCAGCAGCGCTGCCTGGGTGTCCCAAAGCCACTTCTGCTCGAGCCAGATAACTGCCAAGGAAATAACTCCGCCAACGAAGAATCTGCCTTCAAATCTGTCCTCCCAAACAAGCAAGCCCTCTCAATGTTCAGGAGGAAACAGCTCGCTCTGAGTTGTTCACATTTGTGGAGCTCTCCAGTTCTCGGGGCCCAAAGGGATTCAGCCTCCTAATGGGGTTGGAATCGAAGCTACCTACCAGAAGGCACTGCTCACCATGTGTCGCCCTGGGGAAGCAAAGAGGTCCCCAGCCACTGGATGTGTGCAAGCCGAGGCTGGGCCACCCTTTGTCAGAGACCTTGTAGCAGGGGTGTGATCATCAGATTGGGGAGGGGGGCGGGTATTATCGTCTCCACTGGCCAGGTGACAGGGCTCGAGCTCAGAGGGGTGAAATTCACCAGGGTCTCCTAGTCCATGACTGAGAAACCCAGGTACAAATCTGGGCTGGGCTGCTGACAGCCTCCCCACTGCACTTACTGGTAGCATTTTGTACAAGATGTTAGAGTTGCCTAGAGGAGGAAGGGCACCCCTTGGCCTGGGGAAGGCCAGGGAAGGCTTCCTAGAGGAAGTGCTGCTTAAGCCGGGGCTGAAGGAGGTGTCAGCTCTGAGTAAGAGAGACAAGGGGCTCTCACCCTCTGGTTCCACAACGACAGCACAGAATTTGCCAGTTCAGGGTCCCTGCCCCTGGAGCTCATGCCTGTAGCTGCCCCGTCCCACAGACAGAAGCACACACAGATACCTTTCCTCACGTGCATCTGGCTCTGAGCTTCACAGAACAAGCAGCGCTGACTCGGAGAACGAGGCCGGTTCAAACCCTGACTCTTACAGGCTGTGTACGCTTGGAGGTCACACACGTCTCTGTCAAATTGCCGAAACTAAACTTACTGCACAGGACACATTCTGTGCTCAGTTATGTCTGCTGAGCCCAGCTGGGGTGCAGGCACTGCCACGGGCTCCGAGAAAAGAACAGGGCACAGAGCAGGGGCCGCTTTCAGGGACCCGCCATGCTGGCGAAGAGGGAATGGTGAAGAGGGTCCCAGGTGCGCGGGCGCGGGCAGTGATGGGAGCACAGACCCAGTCATGCAGGGGAGGCTGAGGGAGGCCTTCTGCAGAGGGGGTGCCCTGAGGACAGTGTGGGGGAAAGTTCAAGAGACAGGGATGGCCAGGAGGGCACAGGGCTCACTGGCCAGGCAGCATCGCCATCATTTCTGTTATTAGCTCTCCTCTGAGGCACAGAGAAGGTAAGGCAGCTGCCCAGGGCCACCCTGTTAGGGCGTGGCAGGGCCAGGACTGGGCCCCAGGCCTATCTAAGGGCCCCCATGACCATGATGCACTGGTCTTCAATGGGTGCACAGGTGGGATCTCTTTTCTTCTTTTCTTTTCTTTTCTTTGAGACAGAGTCTTGCTCTGTCACCCAGGCTGGAGTGCAATGGCATGATCTTGGCTCACTGCAACCTCCATCTCCTGGGTTCAAACAATTCTCTCACCTCAGCCTCCAGAATAGCTGGGATTACAAGTTCCTGCCACCATGTCTGGCTTATTTTTATATTTTTGGTAGAGACAGGGTTTCACTCTGTTGGCCAGACTGGTCTCGAACTCCTGACCTCAAGTGATCCACCCACGTCGGCCTCCCAAAGTGCTGGGATTACAGACGTGAGCCACCACGCCCGGCCTTATGGGTGGGATCTCTGATCCTCCTGGTTCCTGGATCTCATGATTATGCTCCAAATCCACCTTCTACTTTCTTGAAACAAGGGCCCACGACACTTTCTGCTTAAGCCTAAAGTGCCGGTAACCAGGAGGGACCCCTGAAAGGACTCCTATGTCTCTCTCCATCCTGCAGCATGGCCACTCTGGTTTCTCCCCAGCTCTGGGGACCAATGGCCCTGTCTGACCTAGTGGCTTCTCATCAAGGTGCCCTTCCGGAGAGCCAAGCACCGAATGGGACCAGCCCAGGTGGTCACTCGGCTCTGCTGAGGCCTGCTTGGATCTCAGGGTGACTGGCCCTGCCAGGGTGACTCA
Organism: Cacajao melanocephalus; assembly: GCA_963573385.1. NCBI lineage: Eukaryota > Metazoa > Chordata > Mammalia > Primates > Pitheciidae > Cacajao > Cacajao melanocephalus. Next base: position 9,269 of record CAUYLG010000912.1, on the reverse strand, counting down.
GCTGTTCCCGCAGCTGGGCGTGGGCTGATGGCTGGGAGCTCTCCAGGCAGCCTGCAGTGGCCAGGCTGCAGAAAGGCAGGCGGGCGAGTTCTTATTTTGCTTTCAAAGCCTCCAGCTCTGGGCCCAGGGAGCCAGGTACACTCAGCCTGTTGAAAAACTGTCTCCTTCTCGGGGACGTCTCCGTCATGGGGAAAAGCTGGGATGCTCAGAACCGAACAGGAACTGAGAGTCAGCTCAGCCAAGTCCTTCATTTCACAGCTGAGGAAACTGAGGCCCAGAGAGGCTGACCTGCTTGGAGTCACACACACGTAGGGTGGAGCACAGGGCGCTCTTTCCACTGGGACCCCAGACCTCTCTGGAGAGATACCACACTGCTTGGATCCAAGCTGCGGGACTCCCTAAAAAGCAGGCCCATTTAAGACCAGCGCAGGTGGGCAGGAAGGCGGGCCTGGGGCCCAGCCCTGGACCTTCCAGTTTCTAACATGGTGGTCCTGGGCAGGTGTCTTACCCTCTCTATGACTCAGTCTCCCCTCTGGCCACCTGCTGGGATCTCCAGAAGGGTCCAGTGAGTGGCAGTGTGCGGTCAGCTTGGTGCACAGAGGGTTCCTTCTGTGCTCACCAAACTCAGAGGAGGAGGCCCCAGAGCCTTGAAGAAGAGGATGCCTCCTGCCTGCCACTGCTGCGGAAACGCCTGCCTGGCCCTCCCATGCACATATACACACAGCCAGGAGAACTTGACAGCACGCGGAGAGTTTGCTTCTGAGAGCAGGCTGGAGTTCAGGGGTCACAGCAGATGAACCTGGACTTTCCCTCTGCAAAAGTCATCTGTGAAACCCACTCATTTGTGCAACAAGTATTTACCAAGCGCTTGCTATGTACCAGGTCCTGCCCCAGGATCTGGAGACAGAGCTATGGCCAAAGCAAACAGAACCCTGCCCCATGGTCCTTACTTCCAACGGGTGAGCTCATCAACAAGTTACGAATGAGTCAGACGCATGTGGGGAGTAACACAGAGATTGTGATACATGGAGAGGGATTGGTGCCCCCGAGAAAAGAGTTGAGCAGAGCAAGGGACTAGGAAGCGATGGGAGTGGAATTTTAGTGGGTGACCCAGAAAGGGCCAGCCCGAGCAAGTGACCTCTGAACAGAGGGCGGAATAAGGTGAGGGCACAAGCCATGAAAGTTTCTGCAGGAAGAGCTTTCCAGGTGGGGGAACATCCCGTGCAAAGGCCTTGAGGCAGGAGCCCTATGTAACAGCAGCTCCAGCTAACCAAGGAGGGAAGGAGGGGGCGAGGGAAGGAGGTAGAGGACGCCGTGTGCGGGTGTCGACTGGGAGAGAGTCACAGTCATCGCTTGTTCTGTTCCAGGGCAATAGAATTGCTCAGCCCCCACGAGGTACAAAATCGCAGAAGATAAGGAGACCCATGAACCGGAGGATGGAATCCCACCAGCTTGAAACATGCCATGTTGGCGATGCTTCTTCCTTGAGGCTTCTTTAGTCCCCTTCCCAACCTGATTTCACACTCTGCTCCTCAAACAAGAGAGTCTCAGAAGGCCATGGCCACAAAGGGTCAGGGCACAAGCCCTGGTACAAAGACCCAAATCCTCAGCCAGGTACCTGGTCCCAGCTGCTGACCCTGGCCTCTCTCAGCTGCCGACCCTGGCCTCTCTCAGCTGCCCTCTGCCTTGCTCCCTGTGCCACCCCAAGCCTTGACAAGAGCTGTTGTCTCCATTAGGAACGTGCTCGCCTTCACTGTCCCCCGCAGAAGGGCACATCTGCCAGGTGTCACATGTGGTGATAGCTCAGAACTACTCAATGACTGAATGAATCCATTCACAGTTCTGTCTCCAGGGTCCTCAACTGATTCCATACATTAGCTGAGTATCCACCATGTACCATGCCTTTTTCTCAGACTTTCAGTAGGGAATCACGAGACCCGGGTTTTAGCTAAAGGAGCAAGTCGTTTGTCCTCTCTGGCTCTCAGTTACAATCAAATCTTTCAGAGCTGGAAGGGATCATAGAGTTCCCCAGTCTAAACCCTTGCCCAAAGTATGGGACATCTCTGCTGCATCCACGTTCAGTCGTGAACCAGTCTCTGCTTGCTCACCTCCAGAGACAGGGAGCTCACTCCCAAACTCCCAAGAAGGTTCACTCCTGGGTGTTTTCCAGAGTAAATGAAGATCCCTCAGACTGGAAAAGGCTTAGGCATTAGTAGTCCTGGTTCAGATCACACTTCTAGCTCTATGACCTTGGGCATGTCACTTAACCTTTGTGAGCCCAAGGTTTACCATCCATAAAATGGGGATCATAGCTGGGCATGGTGGCTCATGCCTGTAATCCCAGCACTTTGGGAGACCGAGGCGGGCAGATCACCTGAGGTTAGGAGTTTGAGACCAGCCTGATCAACATGGAGAAACCTCGTCTCTACTAAAAATACAATAATTAGGCATGGTGGTGCATACCTGTAATCCCAGCTACTCAGGAACTGAGGCAGGAGAATGACTTAAACTCAGGAGGTGGAGGTTGTACTGAGCTGAGATCGCACCATTGCACTCCAACCTGGACAATAAGAGTGAAACTCTGTCCATTAAAAAAAATGGGGATCATAATTGCTTTCTGTTAGAGTTGTCTCCAGGATCAAGCAAGATGGCCAGGAGGTGCCTGGCACACTGTATACACCGGAGACATGTCAAATATACGCAAAGGAGCACCACGTCCTGATTACTACAGCAATTCCCAGGACCTAAGTTCTGTCTGGTAGTGGGTAGAGGCTGGGAGGGGAGGGTTGGTAGAAGGAGGTTGTCTGCAGGCCCTGGCAAGGTGGCACATCCTAGGAGGGGGCCGTGATGAAGACGAGGTCAGAATGGTGTAAGAAAGAAACTAGATACATACGTGATAGGTAAGTAAATATTTTGTTGTGGTCAGATACACAAGCCTTAAAAATTTACCATTTTAACCATTTTTAAGCATACACTTCTAGGGACCTTAAGTACATTCACAGCCGGGCACAGTGGCTTTTGCCTGTAATCCTAGCTGAGGTGGGAAGACCACTTAAGGCCAGGAATTCAAGACCAGCTTGGGCAACATAGTGAGACCTTGTACAAAAAAATAAAAATTAGCTGGGCCTGGTGGCACACGCCTGTGGCTCCAGCTACTCAAGAAGCTGAGGTGGGAGGATCACTGGAGCCTAGGAGCTCGAGGCTGCAGTGAGCTATATCACACCACTGCATTCCAGCTGGGACAACAGAGCAAGCTCTGAAAAAAAAAATTTAAGTACATTCACAGGTAGGGTGTGGTGGCTCACGCCTGTAACCCCAGCACTTTGGAAGGTGGAGGTGGGTGGACCTGAGGTCAGGAGTTTGAGACCAGCCTGGCCAACATGGTGAAAAACCCAGTCTCTACTAAAAATACAAAAATTAGCCAGGCATGGTGACAGGCATCTGTAATCCTAGCTACTCAGGAGGCTGAGGCACGAGAACTGCTTGAACCCAGGAGGCGGAGGTTGCGGTGAGCCGAGATCATTCCACTGCATTCCAACCTGGGCAACGGAGCAAGACTCCGTCTCAAAAAATAACAACTAAATTAAAAAGTGTGTTCACAGCGTTGTGTGGCCATCACCACCTCACCCGTCTCCCGAACTTGTTCAACTTCCCCAACTGAAACTCTGTCCCCATTAACCACGAACACTCATTCCTCTGTCCCCTAGGCCCTGGCACCTGCCATTCTGCTTTTTATCTTTATGAATTTGACAACTCCAGGGACCTCCTATAAGTGGGATCCTACAGGATTTGTCCTTTCGTGACTGGTTTGTCTCATTTAACATAATGTCTTCAGGTTCATTTGTGTTGTAGCATGGGTCAGAATTTCCCTTATTATTTTTTTTTTCTTTGAGACAGAGTCTTACTCTGTCACCCAGGCTGGCACGATCTCGGCTCACTACAACCTTCTGGGCTCAGGCAGTCCTTCCAACTCAGCCTCTGGAGTAGCTGGGACTACGGGTGCTCACTACCACAACTGCTCATTTTTGTTTTTTGTGGAGACTGGGTTTCCCCATGGTGCCCTGGCTGGTCTCACACTCCTGGGCTCAAGCCACCCTCCTTCCTTGGCTTCCCAAAGTGCTGGGATTTCAAGTGCGAGCTGCTATGCTGGGACTAATTTTCCTCCTTTTTAAGGCTAAATAACATTCTATTGTACGAATATCCTATATTCTGTTTATCCATTCATCTGTTTTTGTTGTTGTTGTTGTTTGTTTGTTTGTTTGAGACAGAGTCTCGCTATGTCTCACAGGCTGGAGTGCAGTGGCACGATCTGGGTTCACCGCAGCCTTTGCCTCCTGGGTTCAAGTGATTCTCCTGCCTCAGCCTCCAGAGTAGCTGGGACTACAGGCGGGTAGATCACCACACCACCACGCCCAGCTAATTTTTGTATTTTCAGTAGAGACAGGGTTTCACTATGTTAGCCAGGATGGTGTCGATCTCCTGACCTCATGATCAAACCGCTTCAGCCTCCCAAAGTGCTGGGATTATAGGCGGGAGCCACCGCGCCTGGTCCCATTCATCTGTTAACGGACATTTGGGTGTTACCACATTTGGTTGCTGTGAATGATGCTGCTGTAAGCAGGGGTATACAAGTACGTGTTTGAGTCCCTGCTTGCAGTTCTTCGGGACATATGCCCACAAGCAGAATTACTGGATCATGTGGTAATTCTGTTTAACTTTTAATTTTTTAACATTTTTCTGTAGAGACAGGGTCTCGCTAGGTTGCCCAGGCTGGTCTTGAACTCAATTCTCCTGCCTCAGCCTCCTGAATTGCTGGGATTACAGGCATGAGCTACCACATCCAGCTTGTGTTTTTGAGGAACTGCCGTACTTTTTCCACAGCGTCGGCACCGTTGAACATTGCCGCCTGCTGTGCTGGCACCAGATAGTTCCTCATATCTTCAGTTTTCTTTTCTCCATATCTTCACCAACACTGGTAATTTTCTGTTTGTTTGTTTTTGTCATAACATCCTAATGGTTGTGAAGTACTATCTTATTGCGGTTTTGATTTGTATTTCCCTAATGGTCAGTTATGCTGAGCACCTTTTTATGTGTTTATTGGCCATTTGTATATCTTTGGAGAAAAATTCTTTGTCTGTTTCTTTTTTTTTCTTTTTTTTGGTTGTTTTTGTTTGGTTTTTGGTTGTTGTTGTTGTTGTTGTTTCTTTTTCTTAGAGGAAGTCTTGCTCTGTTGCCCAAGGTGGAGTACAGTGGTATAGTCTCAGCTCACTACAACCTCTGCCTCTCGGGTTCAAGCGATTCTCCTGCCTCAGCCTCCTTAGTAGCTGGGCTTACCGGTGCCCACCACCATGCACAGATAATTTTTGTATTTTTAGTACAGACGGAGTTTCACCATGTTGGTCAGGCTGGTCTCGAACTTCTGGCTTCAAGTGATCCACCCACCTTGGCCTCCCGAAGTGCTGGGAGGGATTACAGGCATGAGCCACCACACCTGGCCCATTTTGAGTAATTTTTGTATAGGGTATAAGCTCGGGGTCCAGTTTTACTCTTTTACGTGTGAATACCCAGTTTTCCTGACACCATTTGTTAAAAACACTATCTTTTTCCCATTGAATGGTCTTGACACTTTAGTTAACATTCATTGAAAAAAAATCATTGAAAAAATTACATATGTATATATATAATGCTGTGATCTTTATTCTAATTCATTGATCTATATGTCTGTCTTTAGCCAGTATCACACTGTTTTGATAACTGTAGCTTTGTAGTAAGTTTTGATCAGGAAGGGTGAGACTTTGAACTTTGTTCTTTTCTGAGATTATTTCACTATTTGGGATCCTTTGAGATCCCATATAAATTTTAGGAAGGATTTTCCTGTTTCTAAAAAAAAAAAATGTCATTAGTATTTTGATTGGAATTGCAATGAACCTGTAGATCACTTTGGGTTGTATTGACATCTTACCAATATTAAAGATAAACTTTTCTTTTTTCTTTTCTTTTTTTTTTTTTTTTTTTTTTTATAAAGTTTCTCCCTCTGTTGCCCAGGCTGGAGAGTAGTGGTATGATCTCGGCTCACTGCAACCTCCTACCTCTCAGGTTCAGGCAATTCTCCTGTCTCACCCTCTGGAGTAGCTGGGACTACAGGCGCAGGCCACCATGACTGGCTAATTTTTGTATTTTTAGTGGAAATGGGTTTCACCATGTTGTCCAGGCTAGTCTTGAATGCCTGACCTCAGGTGATCCACCTGCCTCAGCCTCCCAAAGTGCTGGGATTACAGGAGTGAGCCACCATGCCCGGGTAGGATAAATTTTTCAAAATGACATGCAGTAATGAAACTGCTGTGGAAAATAGTCTGGCAGTTTCTCAGAAAGTCAAGCATAGGATTACATATGATCCAGCTATTCCATTCCTAGATATATACCCAAAAGAACTGAAAGCAGGGACTCGAACAGATACTTGCCACCAGTGTTCAGCATTATTCACAAAAAACAAAAGATGAAGGCAACCCAAGTGTCCAGCAGCAGATGAATGGAGAAGCAAAATGTAGTCTATGCATGCAATGAAATAATATTTGTCTGTAAAGAGGAATGAACTTCTGATACATGCTACTACATGGATGCATCTTAAAGATGTTACACTCAGTGAAACAAGCCAGACACAAAAAGACAAATATTGCATTGTTCCACTTATATAAGGTTCCTAGAATAGACAAATTTATAGAGACAGAAAATAGCATAGAGGTTACCAGTGGGGAGAAAGAAATGGGGAGTTTTGTTCAATGGGCACAGAGTTTCTGTTTGGGATGATGAAAAAAGTTCTGGAAATAGTGGTGATGGTTATACAACATTGTGAATGTACTTAATGCCACTGAATTGGACACTTAGAATGGTTAAGATGGTAAATGTTATGTTACATGATGTAAATGTGATATGGTTTGGCTTTGTGTCCCCACCCAAATCTCATCTTGAACTGTAGTCCCCAGGTATTGAGGGAGGGACCTGGTGGGAGGTGACTTGATCATGGGGTTGGTTTCCCCCATGCTGTTCTCGTGATAGTGAATGAGTGATATGATGGTCTTCTAAGGCAATTTTCCTTGCTCTTACATGCTGTCTCTTGCCTGCCACCTTGTAAGACGTGCCTTAGTTGCCTTCCGCCATGATTGTACGTTTCCTGAGGCCTTTCCAACCATGTGAAACTTTAAATCAATTAAACTTTCCTCTTTTGTAAATTACTCAGTCTGAGGCAGTTCTTTATAGCGTGTGAAATTAGACTAATATTAATACAAAACATATATTTTACCATAAAAGAAAATGTTTGGAAAGGAGACATTTACTCCCTGATTACCAGTGTCATGCATTTTCATAGATGATAATGTGGAAATACAGAGAACAGAAGGAATGCACAGAAAAGATGCAAAATGCACATAGCTGTCAGATTTGGGGCAGCAGTTCAAGTTTACTGTGATTTCCTTGGGACACAGATGAAGTGGCTTCCCTGCAAGTTCCCCAGCCATGCGCTGACTGCTGTCTGTGGCCATGCACCCCCACGTGCAGGTGAGCACACGCCTGCCAGGTGATGTCTTCGCCCTTTGGTTGACTCGGACACACGCTTCCCTTGGCTGTTCCTACTTGGGCTTCTCTCTGCTCCCAGAAAGCTTAGTGAGGTTGGCTATGATTCCAAGATTCCAAGATTGTACCATGCAAAAGTGAAACCCTAGGGTTATTTCTGCTCCTGATTTATTTATTTATTTCTAATAATGTTGTACTGGACTTTCTAGTTTTATGTCAAAATAATTTTGTTGCTGTTGTTGTTCTTGTTGAGATAGACTTTCGCTCTTGTTGCCCAGGGTGGAGTGCAATGGCTCTATCTCAGCTCACTGTAGCCTCTGCCTCCTGGGTTCGAGCAATTCTCCTGCCTCAGCCTCCAGAGTAGCTGGGATTACAGGTGCCCACCACCAAGCCTGGCTAATTTTTTGTATTTTCATTAGAGACAGGGTTTCCCCATGTTGGCCAGGCTGGTCTTGAACTCCTGATCTCAGGTGATTCACCTGCCTCGGCCTCCCAAAGAGCTGGGATTACAGGCATGAGCCACCATACCTGGTTGATGTCAAAAGAATGTTGACTGCTGGTCATTTTCACACCTACAAAATTATGAAGGCAAATTCTGCAAAATGGCTCTTAAACAGAACCTCAACCTTAGTCATACTCTTTCCTGATGAACCCATGTATAGGAACCTATCCAGAGGAAACATTTGACTTATAAAAGGGTATTTGCAGCATCATTTATGACAGCAAAGACCTGTCCATCAAGATTATGATCCTCCACTCATGGATGCGTTTGCATACATCACTTACAAGGAGGGCTAGGTTAAAACTGTATGATACTGGAAGAGATAAAGGGCAGAATGAGTGAAACAAGCAGGATACAACAGTTTCATGCAGTATGTGCTTCACCTCTATTAGAGAGGTTTTCAAACATTTTCACCAGCATGAAAAGGTTCAGTCCATGATTTTTAGTGAAAAAGAACTATGAAACTATATATGAAAATTGCCACAATGTCATGTATGATACAATTATAAAAAATATAGGCTGTCCAGGCATGGAGGCTCACACCTGTAATCCTAGCACTTTGGGAGGCTGAGACAGGCAGATCACCTGAGGTCAGGAGTTCGAGACCAGCCTGGCCAATGTGGCAAAACCCTGTCTTTATTAAAAATACAACATTTAGCCAGGCATGGTGGGGCACACCTGTAATCCCAGCTACTCAGGAGGCTGAGGCAAGAGAATTGCTTGAACCCAGGAGGCAGAGGTTGCAGTGAGCCAAGATTGCGCCACTGCACTCCAGCTCAGGTAACAGAGCAAGACTTCATTTGAAAAAAAAGAAAGAAAGAAAGACAGAAAAATATAGGCTTGGCATAGCAGTTCCGGCCAGGCGAGGTGGTGCATGCCTGTAATCCCAGCACTTTGGGAGGCCACAGCGGGAGGATTGCCTTAAGGACCCCAGGAGTTTGAAACCAGCCTGGGAAACAAAGTGAGACCCCCATCTATCCAAAAAAAAAAAAAAAAAAAAGACAATTAGCTGGGTGTGGTGGCACTTGCCTGTAGTCTCTGCTACTCGGGAGGCTGAGGTGAAAGGATCAGTTAAGATCAGGAGTTTGAGGCTGCAATGAACTATGACTGAACCACTGCAATCCAGTCCCTAGGTGATAGAGGGTGTCTCAAAGCAAAAAGGAAGGAAGGAAGGAAAGGAGGGAGGGAGGGAGGGAGG
>CAUYLG010000911.1:0-42605 GCA_963573385.1 Cacajao melanocephalus | reverse complement strand
TTTCTTTCTTTCCTTCTTTCTTTCTTTCTTTCCTTTCTTTCTTTCCTTCCTTTCATCAATGGATTTTAATTCGAGCTGTGACTTTAGACTTATTCTTTACAGTGACAACTCTGATTATAACGGAGAGAGGAATTTGAATCCAAGAAAAAGTGGACACAGAGAGATCACTTTGAAGGCTGTAGTTTTCATTCATTACAGAGCCATGTGTCTCTTAAATTAGAAGATTCCCTGAGTAAGTTTATGTTGTTATTTTCTTTCCATTTGTATCTTTCTTATATGCCCATACAGCACTGCCATTAGACCTGGGACAGAAGAGCCCTTGTGCTAGGGCCCTGTGCTTTAGGGAGCTCCAAGTATCATAAACACAAGATAAATAAATGTATTACAGAATATTTGGGTATCTCTGTCACTTGTTTTTAGCACTGGCTGAACATAAATGGCGACCTTATCATTGTCTGTGGGGATCAACATTGTTCAGGCTTCAGGAAAACACTTTGCTTCTCCATCTCTGGCTAAAAGGCAAGTATGTCCAATTGGGGTAAAATTCTATGGGTCCGGCCAGTATTAGACAGCAACACTGCTTTAGAGGTGGGGAGAAGTAAACCAGTGGAAACTCTTGGGTAGAAGAAAAGACAAATCAATTATCATATCCTTCTTCTCAGTGTTAATGTAATAGATTATTCTTTCTTTGTAGGAATGATGTCTCTCTATATTGTACAGGCTGGACTCTAACTCCTGGGCTCAAGTGATTCTCCTGCCTCAGCCCGCCAAGTGGGCCAGGCTGGCCTAAATGTGATAGATGCTTGCATAACAAGATGTTGTTTCTCAGTAATGTCAAAATTTTGTACTATTGTTTATCTTCACGTTCCAATTCTTATTTCTACCAATGCTCGTAAAAGAGCATAACATTCTCAACAGTTGTACTTGGCAATTGAGGATTTATTTTTTGCAATTGCAAACACTTTATATTACCCTTAAATTTGTGTATCTGGAGGCCTAGACACAGCACATGTGAAGAATGACATTAGTGTAAAGATCTATATAGTGATGATGGCATTATAATATAAGCCACAATGATAAAATAAAGATACTTTGTATCATAGCTTATAATAATAGTTTATCACATGCTGTTTCATTGTAATATTTGAAGAGGACGTATAAAGTTACAAATTACAGGTATTTACTGAAGAATATTTTACTAACATTGTAATTGATAGTGCCTCTATGAAACATCATTCCTTTAAATTTAAATTAACATTTTGAAACTAAAATGATTCAAGAAATATTGTGTGATCTGCCCTGTAAGTAAAACACAAATTAAGTACAAACCTTGATTGTAAGAACATAATTAGCACTTTTGCTGAAAGAAAGACAATAACAAATTTAAAAATAACTGTATGGAATAAAAATATAGTTGTTTATGAATTATGTATGTTTTGTTAAGTATTAATAATAATGCATATTGTTATGTGTGAATCATAGTTTTTATTTTATTACTCATCTAAATGTCACCGGTTCATTGCCAGAACATTCTGGAATGGACAATAATAATTAAATTTACTCATATTTGGTGTTTTAGTCATACAAAAACAGTAGGTGCTGGTATTTTTTCTTTTTGGCCTTAGGAAGGGAGGATGGACTCTTTTTAACGTAACTTCGTGTTACCTTGATTTTAACTTTTAAACAGTTAGACAGCCTGTAGGCCTCCATAGGCACTCCTGCCTCTGGCCCTGTAAATGTCAAGGTATGCCTTCTTCAACATGCATGTTCTTTAGAATTAGTCTTCAGCAACTAAAAACTCCCTCTTCAATGACTTTTTCTTGCCTTTGTCTCCAGCTCTCACTCTTGTATAATGATTTGCACATTGCTATCACCCAGTCTCCCATCCTGCGCTACCAATTATTTTGGGCATTCTGTTAATCTTCTGGTTGAAGATCATCTGTCTCGAGACAGTACAACCCTTGGATTATGTATTCTTTTCTCTACCCCTCCACAGTACTTAGCACTCTACTTTTCACTTATGATTATTTGGAGATGAAGGACAGATGGAGAGGCCATGAAAGGTTTCAGACAAAATTGCATGGAAATTTGGATGACGAAAGACAAATATAGACATTAGGGAAGGATGATTGTTGTTGCCAGTACATATCCTGCAACCATAGGATCCAAGAGCCTCAGAGTCGGAAGACACATTGAGCATCATTCAGTCCAACTCTCATTTACAGATGGGAAAGGTCCCGGGAGGGGAAGTGACTTCTACAGTGCCACATAGCTAAAGTGGCAGTCAAGGACTCCAACCCTGATTTCCTGAAGCCCAGATGCCCCCTTCAGGACTAAGGTGAGGGATGGAGTATTGGCTGCTGGTGGCCCACAGCCCAGTCCCTTTCTGGACATTGCTCTTGACTGAAGGAAGCAAGCCCTGGAGCTGCCCTGCCCAGGGTTGCCTGAAGCCCTGGGGACAGCCTGCGTCCAATGCTTGGTTAATGGAAGGGCACAAAGGCTTGCTCCTTGCCCATGTTCACACATCCCTGAAGGCTCATCCCAACTGCAGAGTGCCTTTCAGGGCTGGCTGGAGCTTCTGATGCTGCTATTTCACTGTTCAATTTCTCTCTGTTCAATTCTGCTTCCCTCACTCCCCATTAAACTTATTGAACACAAATGTCCATCTGAGAGCCTGTTCCATGGAGAAACTGGCCAGAGAGATAATCTAAGCAGGCTCTCTCTTTTGGAAAAAGTGACTGATAGACAGATGGAGTCTCTGATCCACAAGCACTGTGGTTCTGATTGAAAAAAATCAATAAAAGGGTTCCCATTGAAAAAATAAAAACCTTTGCTTCTAACAAAGTTTTCACCTACCCTTCCTCCTCTTCCCCATTACTTCTCCCACTGCTCAGCCCATTTGAGGAGTCACCTACATTTCCTGACAATTGCTGGGGATTTTCCAACCCGTCAGCCAAGCCTTACTTTTGAGTCTCCCTCTGGAGCCTTCCTCAAAAAATGTTTTCTCTTTGTAAAATCCCTCTTGGCAAGAGTGGGTCAGAGCAGGTTTATATAATACTGCTTTCCACAGTGCACAATGCCTTCAAATTCAACCTGCCTTTCTGGGCTGGGTTGTCTCCTTCTAGCTGTCTTCCATATTTCGTAAACTAGCCGAACCCATAGAGCTTGAAAGCAAGAACAGAAGGAAGAGGATGCTATTCTTCACCTTAACCTAGGGCACTCCTACCAAACCTTTTATAGCAGCCTGCTCCCCAGGCACCTGTACCACAGTCTTCCTGGGGCAAAAGGAAAAAAACAGACACACATTGGGCTCATGATGGCTGGGCCAAAGTCCTGGAAGCCACGAAACCAAAGGTGGGCTCTTTATGTAGTGCCAACCAAATAGCTTCATCCCCCTTCCTGGAATTGTAGTAAATGGCCACCTTTCTCTAGGAAGCCTTCCTTCATCAACTCTACCCATTGTGCAAGCTATTGACACAGTTCTTGACTCAGTAGGTACCATCACTCTATCCTCTCCTCTCCTTAAACACCTCTCCCCACCTGAGCATGTAGTATAATAATTAATTGTGGACAATCAGCTATTATGTGTATGACCTAGAAAGACTCTAAACTAACTACCAAACAGAATGGTCTTTTTTTAAAGCTGCATATTCATACTCACTGAAGCTCTGGCTACTCCATTCACTGGAAGGCCTTCCTCAGTTCTTACCCTCGCTCTTCCTTTCATATGCCCCCTGTGCTATCTGGAAAGCTGTCTGTCTTCCCAACTAGTCTGGGTGCTCCTTGGAGGGCAGGAACCACACTGATCATCTTTGTATCTAATCTCTGCTCCTCCCCATCCCACTGCTTCTGATTTGCGCCTGTCAAGTGCTCATGAAATACACTTTAAGTTAAGCTACTGAATGCGTGAATGGGAGGCAAAAATTAGAGCTTTTCCCAAGAAATGTCTCTCACTTGTCAGCACCACAAAGCATTCCGTGTCTCCCATTAAGTGGTTCTGCTCTGTGCATGATGGCATGCACCACGGGTGGCGGAAGGAATGTGGCTACCAGTCTGCGATGCCAGCTCCCTCACGTATGATCATGAGGACCTTAGGCATTTCTCTTTCATGGACTTTAGTTTTCTCATCCATAAAGACTTGGTGCTGTCAAATGCCACCTCAAATACTCCTTCTCATGTCTCTTTATGATCTTCTATGTTCCCAGATGAATTATTTAGAATCATTGGCACCAACCCCACCCAGCCTAGTGGTGCCCTTGTCTCTTTTCTGAACCTGAACCCAAATGTGAGGTGCTCTCTAACACAAGAGAAACTTGGCCTTAGTGCAAAATGCTAATCTTTTCAGATGCTGAAGAAAAATGCTATTCATAATAGTAAATGAGCTTTTGATCACAGCTTTCTGCTAAAGCTTTCGGTATGTGTATTAGAGAATCCAACTCAGCCCTCATCTTCCTTGGATTTTACTAGGAGGTGGGAGTGAGGTGGGGAGGAACAGGTAAGTCTGCACATATTTATAAATATCTTTGTCGGGATTCTAGTTTGCACAAGTGTGTGCTACTTTCTGCCACCCTAATTTGTGAAGTTCTTGTCCAAAGTGACTATTGTTTATTAGTTTGGAATCCCAACTTGTACCCTGACTCCAAATCAATGTTGCAGTTTTGTCAAAAATCTTTGCATTGGAAGCAATAAAGTATCTTACCTGAGGTCACAGGGAAAGAGAAAGAGTAAGTGGCTTGTAAAGACACAGGAGCGCAATTATAAACAACAATATATCTGAAAAATTGAGAAGATTGATTTAGTTCCATTTATTATAAGGGCATGGAGGAGAGTACAGCAAAGCACAGGTTTTTGAGATCCAAATACTAATTTTCATTGGACCGGCATATATTTGACATTGTGGTCTTGACTAAGAGGAATTGAAAATCAGGTTAAATAATTAGAACCATCTTTAGTATTTTTCTGTCAATTACAGATGTTCTTTGTATTACTTTGCTCAGGTTGTCATAACAATATACCACAGACTGGGTGGCAACAACAGAAATGTATTTTTTCGCGATTCTACAGGCTGGAAGCTCAACATTTAGTGGTGGCAGCGTTCTCTGGAGGTCTCTCTGAGCTTGCAGAGGCTACCTTCTCTGTGTCCTCACACGGCCTTTTCTCAGTCATTGTGCACTCCTGGTTTTTCCTCCTCTTCTTATAAAGATACCTGTCCTATTAGATTAGGGAACCCTATGACCTCATTTAACCTTAATAACCTCCTTAAAGCTCTATCTTCAAATCTATGCACATTGGGAACTAGGACTTCAACCTCTGAATTTTGGGGACATTATTTAGTCTATGATACTCTTCAAGCCCAGTTTTGTAATGAAAACCATGGAAATAAGAGGGCTAGTTTTAAAACCAAGTTGGAGTCAAGTCACCATTACTTATTCTAGAAACAGAATGCTGAAAGGATTCAATTTATCCATCAACCAGGAAGCCACTTGTGTTCAGCCTTAGAAAGTAGTTTTATTTATTTATTTTTTCATTTTGCATTAGGTTGAATTTGAAAATTAACTTTCTGGTCTGGTTTCCCAAGCCCATCTTAATCTTCCCTCTTATCTGAGTAGTCTTATCTTCCACTGCCCCAAATATCCACCCACTTTTAACTTGGCTGATTTACTTTCTCCCCTATAATCCAAACCATGCCTGATCATAAAACACAGCACATCTTCCTTATCTTGATTCAAACAAAGCCCGAACAAAAATAATACTCCTACTCACCAAAAACACTGTTTAACAACAAAAACATTTATTATAAAGTATACTAATCTTTATTGACTTCTTTTCAAATAATCTAAAGTAAAATTCTATCCCAAACAAAAATCTAAACACTGTATTCTTCACATCACTCTCTTAACACTTTATAGCTGCCTCCAAAGACACATAGACTCTATTTCCAACCCGAAAATTCTGTCCCTGCATCAGCCTGTTGAGGTTCTCCCCAGTCTCTCTCCCATTTCTTTTTCTCCAGCCTCTCATTCTCTCCTCTCTAATTTAAGTTGTCTTTTATCTTTCTGCCTTCCAGACTCTTCCCACATTAGCAATCCCTTCAAATTTTCTTCACCCAGTGCATATAAATTCCGGAAGTCATCCAGAAGTGTGAAATGCTTCTTAGTGGGAAGTCCGGAGAGGATGGGGATGAGGAAGGAAGCACTGGCATGTGAATATGTGAGGGGCCATGCATTCACACGCTTTGCAAACTCCCCATTACTCATGTTCATGCCTGCCTATAAGTTATTGCTTGTGCTAGGACCTGGATTAAGTGTTTTCCTGTTATGTTGCTAACTGATTGAGCCTAATGATCTTAACAACAACAACAACAAAAGCAACAAAAACTTCTTGGTTATTTCAAGCCCTGTCTCTGAACTCTTATTGAAAAATGTAGCGATCAGCTGGATGCTTTCATACCATTTATTGCTATATGTGTTAGAGATCTTGTATCCTTCACTAAACTTACATGTTTTCATAGCAAGACTCAGTAAGATCTCTATGCTCTCTTCTGATTCTAGCATGCCATTCAATGAAGACTTGTTGATTGATTATGTCTTGCCAAAGGTCTTATGTGTTTATTTCTAAAGCATAAACAAATTGATAATAGGATAGGTGACACAGAAGCAATTTCAGGAGTAGGAGGCCAGGCTGAGATCAACGTCTTCCTCAAAGAATATACTAATGGATGGTTAAGAGTCGTTGTAACTGAAGTCCATGTAGTTCTGAGAGTGCTGCAGAAGATTGGTCTCCAGTCTCTCTCTGGCCCTATAGATAAGTTACTCTGATTATATCTGATTGTATTTAAGTAGTTTAATAAAATATACAGAAAAGGTGGGCTTTGAAAAATACATGGAAATTCAACAGGCAAAGAGAAGGAGGGCATACTTCACAAACTAAGTTGTTTAGCGTAGCTGGAGGGTAAGGTACGGACTAGAAGTAGGAAAGCAGCGGGCAGTCAGGGCAGAAAGGTAATACGGCCAGGAGAACCAGAACCTGACTTTCTCTCCAACCCTCCTTTTGACACCTGGGAAGAGGCAGACCTGGAAGAACCACCTGAGAAGGCCTTGGAGTGGCACTTGTGGATCCTTGACAGGAGGTAAGTGTTGATCTTATGGCCGGGTCAAATTCTCATCTCTTCTCTTGCCATATAGAAGGCAGTTAAGCAGACATTAATAGGTGAAATTTTCTCCAATAAAGCCACAGCTCCAACTGGTTGGCTTCATGAACTCTTTTTGTAGAAATTCTAAAAAATGCCTTTAGAATTCCACATCAGTGCTGTGGGTTAATTTTGGAGATCCTAGGTGTACAGCTGTGAAGAAAGAACTTAAAACTCCGCCTTTGTAGGGCTACAAATCTAAAGAGAAGAAATAGATCATAGATTAAAAAAAAATACAGAAGACGTCGTATATATTGAGTTAGATGGTGAAAAATGCTATGGAGAAAAACAGAGCAGGGATGGGAAATTGGGAGTACTGGGATGAAGGTCAAACTGCAACTGCTGTGAAAGTGATCAGGATGGGAGACGCTGAGAAAGGCATCTGCACAAAGACTTTATGTTCCTTTTTGGGGGGAATATATAGGTTATTTCCAACTCCGTACTATTAAAGTTTCGTGTACGGGTCTTTTTGTATGTCTGTTTCTGTGGGATTTATGCCCAGAGTAAAATTGCTGGGCACTGAATACCTGGAAACTTGACCAAATACTGTACATTTTGTAGCAAAAACAGCTGCACTGGCTTACCCTCCTACATGCAGAGGTGTGAGAGTTTCCATTTTTTTGGTACTTGCTATTATCTCAATTCTTGATTTATTTTCTTATTTTTGCCAATTTTGAAGATGTAAATCGATATTTCAAATTATTGCTTGATTTCATATTTTCCTGATTAGTAATAAAGTTATGTTATTTTGTCAGCTTTTACCTTCTATAAATTGCCTGTGTATTTTCTTGACTTATTTTTCACTTGGGTTTTCTATCTGTTTCTTACATACCCTTCCTTATATTCTTGATTACAATCAGTCATGTGTTTTGCAATATACGTCCTTGCCTGGTAAGTGTTAAATTAGTGTAGAGGACTTTGCAGAACAAAATATTTCATTTTTGCGTGGTCAGATCCAGAAGAGTTTTTCTCCTTTACGCTATATTCTTTTGTATTTTGCTGAACAAGCATTTATCCAATGCAAGAACAAAGAGATGGTTTCCAAATTTTCTTCAAATAGTTTTATAGTTTTACTTTGCTATTGATCTGTGAGCTCTCTTCCATGATAAACCAGGTTCCTTTATATATACGAGTTCTGCTTCTGAATCCTCTGTTCTGTTTAATTGATATGCCTGTGTTTTTGTACTAGCATTGTGCTGGTTTTGTCTTTGTAACATGTTGTACTATCTGATAGCTAAAAAGAGCATCCTATTTTTGTTCTTCTTTTTCCAAACCCATGAGTCTTTCAAAGACCTTTATTATTCTACACAAAGTTTAGTGTTACTTTATCTTATTCATCTCGGATTTACATTAAAATGATTTAAACTTTATATATTGTTGTGGGAAGAATTAGAATTATTATGTGTTTTCTCATCTTGAATGCAGTGCAGCTCTCTATGTAGTTGTTCTCTTATATCTGATCAGTTATATCGTCATTTCTCTCCATATAGGTTTTATGTATTTTTTAAATTAATTTCTAGTTGCTTTAAAATCATTAATTCCCATTGTCAATGATATTTGCATTTTTAGATTCTCTGTGAGTTTATTATCTTGAAAATGTGACTTTCAAAGACATTTTCTGGTTGGTTATTGCTATTATAGTAGTTTGTAGATTTTCTTGGGCTATGTAAATTATCGTTTCATCTATTATGATTTTTCTCCTTCTTTCCAATTCTTATGCCTCATTTCTTTTTCTTGTCACTCATCTGTTGATCAGGACTGCTGGTACTCTGCTGAATGAAGAGTTGCAATAATAAACACGTCTTTATTGTCTTCTTGTCTGTAAAAGGAATGCTTCTAAAACGTCTCTAACAAGTAAAAAGAACAAGTCCAAAACACTTATAAGGAATTTTAGAAATGTAATCTTAAAAAAGAAAGAAGAAAGGTTAGGTGATGAACAACAGGTTGAAGTTGCAGGTAGATACCATGGCTTGTAGGAAGCTATGGGCCTGCTCTCCTGTTGCTGGAAGGAATGTTGACAACAGTTAAGCAGAGCTATGAACACACCAGGATTCTGCAGTTTCTCCTGGTGTTTATATCAGAAGGATCAGAAGAGCATGTAACAGGCAGTTTGCTGACAATAAGAGTCAGTGTCAATTCAGTGCTGTGTCTGTGTGTTATTTAAAATCTTCTGTGCCTTACATTTTGGGAATGTTTCTAGAAAATGGGTACTTTTAACAGTACTTTGAGCAAATAAGTGACATAATCAAAGTAATCAAAGTGATAAAGATTGCCCTGGATTATTCCTCTCAATGGCTCCAAGTGCTGGAGGTCACTAAGTCTTGTGGATTTCTGAAGACTATTCAATTTCGTCCCATTATCTCTGTCCATGTGACCTCATTATCCCCAACCAAGACTATGGGACAAGCCTCCTGACTTCTCTGGCTCCCTGCTTTCTCTTTTCGTGTATCCTCCACCCTGTCACCAGAGTAACAGGCTGAAGAGCAATCTGATGCATCCAGGCCCACACCGTGACTCACTCTGGAATATCACATCTGTACAATGGAAGCACCGGCCCCTTAGATGCAGATCTGCTGCTGAGAAAATAGTGTCCACTGGAGTTAATTAGCCCCCTGTCATGAGCACTCCCTCATCACCATAACCATTCTTGCTGCCTTTGGATCCTGACTTTACCTTTTCTCTGGACTTGATCTCAGGCATCTGCTGTAGGGTCCCTGGCATTGTCAGGTTTGACCTGTTCACCAACCTCACTCTGACACTCGGTCCACTGACTCCATAATAGAATTTGGTGTTCACCTTCATCTGCCTCATGCTGCTCTTTCAGACCAGACCATGATCTACTTCTGGTCTTCTTTTCATCCATGGCTAAACTACCATGGCATTCTCTGCTGGTACACCTCTTGAAATTTCAATTGCATATAAGAAAAAGCCACTATTCCTCAGTGCAACATACAAGACCACCTTCTACCTCACCAGCATCCCCCCAGCCATGGACAGTATCCCACAGACACCTCGTCAGCTGCCATTCCTCTCGCACTCTCCTGTCCCTCTGTCTGTCCTTGCTGTTCCCTTTCTGTTGAATGTAACTTTCTTCTTCTTTCTTTATTTTTTAAGTCCCTACTTATCCTTAAAGAATCCATTTAAAAGTCAGCTCATCTGAAACTTCTCCCACTTGACCTGGGTAGTTGCTGATTCCTTCCTTTATCCTCTTAACAGCTGGGTGTTTACATTTGTATAATTGTCTCACGTTACATTGTGATTATTATTGGTTTTCAAGTCTGTCTGTTCAACTAGTATATGTACGTCTTAATTTTTCTTTTCCAAGAAATCATTTCAGTGACAGGGACTTAATACACGCTGAAAAGAGTTTGTATAACATAAGCAATATTTAGGAAGATTGATTTGGTGGTGATATGCAGGACGGTTCATGATGAAAGACTGGATAGAGAGTCCCCAGAGGCAATTGCTATGCCCTGACCATGATCTAGATAGCGCTGAGCTGGGGTAAGGATAGAAAGCATGGATGTGAGATGCAGGGGTAGAAGGACTAAGGAAGACGGTGGATAGGAACAGTGAGAGAAGAGAAGCATTTAAAATGTCTCCAGAATGTTGAGCATAGGTGCCTAGGGGAATGGCTGTCTAGCAGCAAAAGCAGGGAAAGGAGAGGCAGTGACCTGGAAGGAAAGCCATATTGGGTTTGAAGTCATCCAGGATATACAATGGCAAAGTCCCACAGGACTGTAAATATGAGGCTCCTGTACTGGGAATGTGGATTTCACACCAACTAGGGAAATGCAGGCTGCAATAATTGACATTGTGGTGAGAGACAGGAGGTGTTACTATGGAAGAGAGTACAGAGAAAGTAAAAAACAGATTCTCTGGAAAACGTCTCTGCTGGCAAAGCAAAAGGAAGAAAATACGGACACAGAGAATGCAGGGGAGAAAAGGCGAGAAAGTACGCATGAACCAGGAGAGTGTCTTGCTGTAGAAGCCAAGAGGGATGAATTGCAAAGAGTAAAAGGTCACTGGTATCAAATCCTGTGTAGAAAATGGGGCTGGAAAGAGGCTGCTGGACTTGGCCATGGAGGGCCTTGGTGACCTTCAATGGCTCTTTCTGGGCAGAGGAGGGGGGCGGGGCACTGCCGGATGTGAGGGAGAGGGTGGGCGGGAGGAAGCAGAGGTGGCAGATGCCGCCCGTTCTCCAGGGAATTTGGCAGGGTGAGGAGGGAGGGAGCTGGTGGGGCTGTGACCCCAGTGCACAGGAGGAGGCTGGCACTGCCCTCACTGCACATCGGAACCCTTGCCAAGCCAGGTCAAGTCTAGCTGAAGACGACATCTCATTGTCTGTTTTCCATTACAGTGACCATCACCTCTTGCCTTGACTCCAGAGCACCGCAGGCTTTTTCGCTTCCATTTCTCTTCACTCTATTGCTTCCTTCATTCTGAGAAAAAAGTCTTCTCCAAGCACTTTTCTGATCCTCTCTCCCGTGGTCAGACACAAAATCAAGCCCAAAGACTCGCCCAACTACACTAGATTCTCCACGCATGGGTCCCTATCTTAGGCTTCAACTCCACTGGGCCATCCCTTGCCTGGGCATGGCCCTCAATTCCCTCCCCCCCCCCACTTCCTTCTCTACCTGCCCATCCCCTGGGGGAGCCATCCAGCTCCCTGCCTCAATTTCTGCTTGAACCACCCTCCAGAGTCACTCTCTTCTTGTTTGCTTTTGTTAATTTTTACGTTTCCTTTTTTCTCTTCCTGTGCCTGAAACTGAACTTCAAGACATCATGCTTTATCTCTTTTTCAGAATAGGCATTTCCATTTTGTGTTGGGGCATGCTACAGGAAAGGCTGCATCTTTTAGGCAGAAGGTGAGCCTGTATTTGTCCTACATGCAAGCCAGAGCTCCCCAAGGCCATGTGTAAATGCCCTCTTCACCATGCAGACCTCCTGGATTTCCAACTTCTTGTTGCTTTAAAACACTTTATAACGTTTTGTTTATAAGAAGTAAACAGGACTTATTATATTCTCTGTCTCTTTCTCTCTACAAATAAAATACACACACATATATATTGTTTATATCCACGAACACCCGCTGCACACACGTACACAAACACAGCCTTCCTATTGCTCTATGAGCTATTTGAGGGTGGTCTTTTGCCTTACCTATTTTGTATCCTTTTAAGCCTACTACAGGTCTATGTCCTAAGCACTTAATAAACATGAATTGCAAAAAAAAAAAAAAAAAAAAGTCCTCCATTCCCAGACTCAGCTGAGAAGTCATAGACAAGGGCAGGCACATGGAAAGATGGAGTTTTCCATTGCCCAGACAAAAAGGCTCCATAGTGGGTGGCGGACCCTCCCATGCCTTGAAATCAGACAGACACCCTATTGTCAGCACCCTCTAGTTTGGCTGGGGGCTGAGGGCAGCTGTCAGTGCCACACAGGTTGGCACCTGGTGACATTTAATAAAACACCTTATCGCAGGTAGACTGCCTGGCATTGTTCTTTAATTGTTTCACGTGTGACTGTCTTTTCACTCTAACAAGATTCAACCGCAACAAACATTAACCGTGTCTCTACTCACTGTGTGCCAGGTGCTTCCACATAGTTATATTTAAAACTCACAAAGCCCTGCATGGTGGGCTTGACTATTGTTACTATAGCTTTTCAGATGGGCAACTGAGTTTCAGAGTCTGGTGGAAGTTCATGTAACTGACAGAGGACAAAGCCAGAATGTGGACGGAGAAGAGGAGAGCCCATTTGCAGTTAGTTACAGGCTTTTTGAGGGCAGAGCAGCGCTTCCCCATCTTCCACCTTGCTGGGGCCAGCCCTCCACGTTGCGGCCAGGCTTAGCCCATAGATTTTGACGCACCCTTGGAATTAAGGGAAGGTGAATGTACCTTCCTTGCTGCTGTGCACAGAGGATGGAAACTACCATTCTCTGATTCCTGCTGGTGCTCAGTGCTCAGCTAAGCTCCCGCAGTCCAAACAAACATCCCCTGCAGGTTCGAGAGCAGAGCTATAAATATGTGCAGCATTGTTCTCCTTGTCAGTGCCAAACAACATCAGCGCCCCTTCCCTAGGGAAGCTGATAAATAAATGAGAGATGCCACCGAAACAAAGCCAAGCCCTGCCTTAGGCTGCGCCTGGGTGATTCCAGCTGAATTGTTAAGAGGTGTGAATCTTTTAGCGGCCTTTATGACAGAAGGAGCTAGAGACCATGACTAATCTCCACTGTCCACATAATACCCCAGTGCAGTGCCAGGGCCAGAGGGAGGAAGGTGCCCCAAACACGAGTATCTTCAAGTAGTGTCTAGTGCCAGGCCTTGGTGAACGCCGGCACTGCTCAGTTCTCCTCCTTTCCCCTCCGTAGCACCACCTGTCATCCTCCTAACAACTTATGGAGCTGGGTCTATTTTTATTAAAAACATTTAAAAAATCCTCATGTCGTAGCAGAACTTTGTGATTTATAGGGAACTTCTGAGCAATCGAATGAGGCAGCCAAGAAGGATATATATTACAAATCTTTTCTAGACCAGTAAACCAAGGCTCAGAGAGAAGAAATAACTTGCGAAGGTGACACACAGTAAGTAAGAGGCCCAACCTGGACCCAAATGCCTGTCTCCTGGCTCCAGGTCCAGGGCTCTTCCTGCTTTTTCATAACTGTCTCCCTTAGCAGGAGCTCCAGAACATATTAGTTAGGTGCGGACTTCTCACCACAGTCCACTATGGGAGCGATGTTTGTTTCCTGTCTTCTCTGGTGAATAGTGATTGAAACTGGATAGTGTCCGAAATAAACATTACTCTTAATGTCAATTTACAGCTATGCAGAAGGAGTTTGGGAAAGGAGCTCTTGGCAGGGATTTTGATGCCTCTGGTGAAATTTGCCAACAGTCTCAGTAATGTCTGAATGGCTTGGAGGAAAAGGACAGCTATCGTCCAAACCATTCCTGAAGTTCTGGGAGCCGCTTGTAAAAGAGGGGGCCCCCACAGCTTTACAGAGGTTGTATTACAGAGCAAAATTTGAAACCCTCAGCAAACTTTTGGTGCAATGTAAATATCCCTGTTTTGCGTGTATTAATAAAAGTACTAAAATCAATCATGGAATAATTTTCCAAATTATTTTTTGAGATTTTTGGAACTTGGCAGTGCTTAGCATGTGTGAAGCAGGAAGCCTGGCCTGGCTACTACCCTCTGGGGGATTACACAGGAGCCTTAAGGGAAGCTCTGTTCCCCAGACAGCATCCATTCCCTAGAGCAAATGCTGCGAGGTCTTGTATGTTGGTCCCTCTGACTTGCTGCCAGGTGACAATGGGAGGACTTTAGGATCCACAGCCAGGGCAGGACCTGGCTTTGACTGGCACCTGTGTGAGCTCATCTAGCTGCCTTCGCATGCTCAAGAACCTCTGTCACCCATAGAACCTCATGTTCTCCTTGGCCTTAGGCTTCCCAGACCCGAAGGTTGGCTGAGAAGCAAAAGAGCCTGAGCATTCATGCTGGGGACTCTGTCTAAGGCCACCTCTCTACATACGGGCACTGCTTCCCCTGCAGCTTCTCTTCTCCCTGGGGTGGAAAAGAGGCCTTCTGCACTCATTCATTCATTGACTTCATTCATTCATTTACTCTACTTATTCTGTGAGTAACTTTGAGATACTAGGAATTGTAGATGTCAGAAGTACCACAATGAATCAAACAGATAAACACCCCTCCCTGTGGGACTCATGTCCTATTAGGTAAGTCTTTGGTGGAGTATTTAGTGTCTGAATACTAAGTAAGGCAACAGTAAGCTGCATGATGCTGAGACTTAAATGGTGTGGGAGACCTTGGGGCCTTTCAGAGAAGAGAATTGTAATTTTTGGTGGAAGCAGCCAGGTTAGGCCTTACAAAGAAGATGACATTTGAGTAAACACTTGAAGGAAGTCGGGGAGTGAACCCAGCAGGTGTCTGGAGTGAGAACGTTGCATGCACAGGGGACAGCTGGTGCCAACATCTTGGTAAGAAGTTTGGTGTGGTGGAGTAAGGTGGACAGGAGGGAACAAGGGAGATGAGAGGAGGTCAGAGGTCTTGGGGGAGGCTGAGTCCCTTGGGTCTGGTGGACCATTGTCAGGATTTTGGCTTTCCTACCAGGAAGATGAGGAGTCACTGGAGAAGCCTCCTGACCTAACTTCTGTCTTAACAAATTGCTTTGGAGGCTGCATAAGAATACCATTGGGAAGCAATGGTGAAAGCAGGGAGACACTTAGAACTTCTTTTTTTTTTTTGAGATGGAGTTTTGCCCTCGTTGCCCAGGCTGGAGTGCAATGGCATGATCTCAGCTCACTGCAACCTCCACCTTCTGGATTCAAGGAATTCTCATGCCTCAGTCTCCAGAGTAGCTGGGATTGCAGGCATGTGCCACCACGCCCAGCCACAGTTTCTTTAGTACTCCAGGCCCAGGGTAATGGGGACTATGGTCAGGGAGGTGGCAGTATGAGCAGAGAGGTGTATCAGAATGGGTGTATTTGAAGGTAAAGTCAATGAAATTTCCTGTAAGAGTGGATGTAGAATGAGAGAGAAAGAGTGAGGTCAAGGTGATCCCAAGGTTTTTATGCTGAGCAGCTGCAAGGATAGAACAGCTGCTTCTGAGATAGGGAAGACTGCGAATGAATGCACTGGGGAGCAGAACTGGAGTTCCAGTTTGCACTCAAGTTTTGAGAGACCCCCACATGGTGCAGCTTGACGACCCTGGGCAAGCCACTTCCCCCTCAGATCCTCCATTACTTCTTCTGCAAGAGGGAGGTGATATCAGTGCTACCTACTTCAAAAGAGTATTACGAGGGTGCAAAGTCCTGAGGAGATTAGCAAAGCATCTGGCAAGTAACGGGATTAAGTAAATGGTGCCGTGGCTCTTACTCATCTCAGGACCCGGGCAGCGCCATCGAGCAGCAGTCAACCTTTTCCAGGCTCCAAAAGGCGGGGTCTATGTGTGACTGGGCAAATGCCTCTTTTGAAGTCTTAAAGGTCAGCGCTTTTCCAGCTGCCTGCTAGAGACAAAAGGCAGCACAATTTTCTCCATTGTCGCTTTTTGTTTCTTCCTCATCTACCTCAAACAGAGGGCCTGAGGCCAAGTGCCTGATACTGCTGGGACAGTGGAGACTCCCTTGCTGCGGGCAGACGTAAAACCTCTCTGCACAAAGAGAAGGAAGCCACCCCTGTCACCCTCCCAGAGTGCTCCTGGAGGGCCCACCTCATGGAAAGAAGGCTGGCTTCGAGGTCACAGACTTGGGTTCCAGGCCTAGCGCTAGTTAGTAAGGTAACCTTGCAAAGTTACACACTTTCTTGGGTTTGTTTTCCTCCCCTGTTGAATAGAACTACTCCAACGCATTCTTGCAGTCATTGCAGCTGCGCTTCATGCCCTGGGACCTTGGGTTTCAATTCTGACTTTTCGTTTTCTACCTGTGCGATTTTGTATACATTACTTAAAACCTCTGTGTCTCACTTTCCACGTTTCAACACCGAGGTTATAATAGTATATACCTCATATAGTGGTTGTGAGAATCAAGAGACATAAATATAAATGTGTAATATAGAATGGCACATAGTAGGTTCTCAAAAAATACCAGCTATTATTTCTATATAAGGAATACATTAAAATGCTTTGAAATGCTATATCACTTTAAATATATGATATAGTTTTATTGTTATTGCCTTAAACATATGATGTTCCCAAGCCAGTCCCCTGATTCTCATATCAGAGAGTCACATGCTTTCTATGTTAGTATACAGGAGCATCTGCATACACCCAAAATATTAAGTGTTTTTTGGAAGTGAAAGTTGCTTGACCTGTATTAGATAATGTCAGGGAAAAAATTGCAGTTAATTTTTTGGCGGAGTGAAAAATACCTCCAAATTTTCTGAGTTTGTACATTGGGTTATTGTTGTTTTACTGAGTCTTCCTAATGCAAAGCCTACCATTTCTGGCCTATCTCTGTGGGCTATGATTGCCATGGAGTTAGGGACCACATCTCCCAGGAACTCAGCGTGTGTGTGAGAGCTGATGGTTTATAAATGGCATGGGTTCAGACTGAGCATAAAAAAACATGTGGGCATGTGTCAAAATGAATTTTTTAAAAGACAAAAGAAATATTTGAGAAGCTCTGAGATTTGCAGTGCTGAGAACACACTCAGCACTTGCTGGTTGCCAACTATGTGTCTTAAGGCCTGATTAATCCATGCTCCAGACAGATGTACATGGCATGCCCCACATAGAAGGCTGCCAAACACAGCAGCCCCTCTGCCTGTTCAATTTGTTCCTCAACTACTGGGTTCCTAGTTTGTACCAGGCTCTGTGGTTGACCTAGCTCATAGGTGGGCTCACCCTGTGTGTCTGTTCCTGCAGGTATATTTCTTTTCATTCATGTAGAACTGGATGCTGCTTCCATATCCTGCCAGGGCCAATTGTTTACATTGCCTAAACACTCCAAACATCAGTTTCCCCCTGAACAGACTCAGAGTCATCCCACTCATTCCTCAAGGTGGTTAGAAGGATATGGATGAGTTTTGTAAATAAGTGACAGTCATGGGAAGGTACTGCTGCCCTGACCTTGCATTGGCCTTTCTGTCTTTCTGCATCTAGTTCCCTGGCCTGTGACAGAATAGTCAATAGCTCTCTGTCATCTAGAGCATAAGGAAGATTAATGAGCATCGAGAGGCCAAGGATACTATTTGCTCCTTTTTTCAAACTCCCTATTTAGCTCTATGGGTGTTTGGGTGACATGGATCACCAGAGACATTTAGAAAGAAGAGCAAACACTTACATACCACTCAACTTCTCAATCACTCTGATGGGCTTCTGTTGTGATTTATCAGATATGGCACTGGGCACTGGGTCCTGACTCAATCCATACCATTAATTCACTTAGCCTTGGGCAAATTCACTTCTCTTCCTTTGAGTTGAATTTTCCTTTTCTGTAAAACAAGAGGTTGTATTAAGAAATCTCTAAGTTTCCTACCAGCTAAAATATCCCATTACTGAATTGTATATTTCTATCATTTGATTGACAAACATATAATATTTAGTCAATTTACTCAAAATATTAAGATACGTTTGTTATTAAATAAAATAATAAAATCAATTGATGTGCCTTGGTCTCCTGGATCTACGTACCTTGAGCATTTCTGGAAGCCTCTTCAAAGAAGAGCAACCTGAAGACGGATTCTCCATTAGCCACAGGAAAACTCTCAATAGCCTGTGGGTCACCACCACCCTCCTTCAAGAAACAAGAAACAAGAAGATTTTATGTAATGATAGGGAATGGGAAAGCTGGGGAAGTTAGTAAATCCAAGGACTAACCATTTGAAGGAGAAGCTATGGTGAAATACACATTGTATCTTGGATGGCACTCCAAAAGTTCCAGGGTCTTCAAGGAGGTGAAAAGAATCCACATGATGATATGTAAGGGGAGAGGAAGACCTTTGCTTTCATTCAGTTCTATGCCTTTATTTTACTGAAGCCCAGAGAGAGGAAATGATGTGCCCAAGGTAACCTGGTGATGGAGTATGTTTACCTGGAACTCAGGCCTGCCTATTTCTACTTCATCTCTCCCTTTAGCTGTTTCCCAAGAGAAGGTGGCCTCTTTCCATTTTGGAAGAAGAAGCAAGATCTGAGAAACATTCAGTACAGTGTTACACTGCATTTTGTTGTCATTAGCAAATCCATTTCTCTGGTTAGCTTTTTTCTGTCATGAAATGGATGCCAACCGGCCTGTGTCTACACTTATTTAATTCTTAAAGCCTTCTCAGGGTCATTTCAATAGTCTGGTTTTGTTGTCTGATTAGAGTCTCCAAACATGTGTACTGCACTCTTTTTATATTTGTTGGGAAGCTACAGCCTGAATACATATCTTCTTAAGTGCCTCTGTTCATATACACATATACACACATGTGCACAGATGTATGTGTGTGCACATGGCGCCTGTGGAAGACGGTGTGAGTCTGTGGATTTCATAGCATGGCAATGGCTGTAAGAATTGCTCATCTTCCCAAAGGGGGGACTGTGGACCCAAGGACCATTTGGTGTGCTTTATAGCTCTGAGAGTTATAGTTAATGATTTTGTGTTGACTGAGGAATTATTGAAAACTTCTAGTTCTCTAAATGTACATACAAGTTTGCTTCCTCAAAAAAAAGAGACCAGACCCAAGCCATTTGATTCTTGATGATTATCCTATGGGTGGAAATGAGACAAGCAATGTAGGTCCTCAAAGATGGAGCTTGCAAAGGGTGAGAGCTTTGGGGTTCAGGAGCCTCCAGAGCCCATAGATCTGTCTCTGTGCTCCAGCACCACACCAGAACAAAGCAGTGCCACAAGCAAGAGGGCGGGGTCTTCCTTGATTGGCATCTGGACTATGTTCTCGCATGCATTTACTCCCTATTAACCATGTGAGAGGGGTTGTGTTAGGTTCTGGGGCACCAAGATAATAAATAGCTTTCACTATTGCACAGTTCATGTGTAACAGGGACAACAAGCACGTTTGTATAATATAAACAATGTGAGACCCCGTCTCTACTGAAAATACAAAAATCAGATGAGTATGGTTGCAAGTGCCTGTAATCCCAGCTGCTCAGAAGGCTGAGATGGGAGAATCACTTGAATCTGGGAGGCAGAGGTTGCAGTGAAGAGATCGCACCACTAGACTCTAGCCTGGGTGACAAGAGAGAAGCTCCGTCTCAAAAAAAAAAAAGTATGATCCAGTGTGATCAACGTCCTCCTAGAATATAGCTATATAAAAGTACTGTGGTAAGACAGGAGGGAGAAAATCATTCTTCCTTGGAAGATTTTTTCTCCAACACTGGCATAGGGTCCACTAAACTGAGGTAAAATAACCTTTAAGTACCTTCTATGTGCTTACCACTGTGCTGTGTTATGAGCTGAGAAGAAGTGATAGAAAGAACTCATTTTGAAGAGGAAATGGAAATCCAGGAAACAGAACACAAGTTTCCCAATTCCCTCTCATTTATCCATTCAATATTCACTAGGCACAAACACTGTTTCATGTGACAACTGGACTCTGAGCATACGAAGATAAATGAGAGAGGTCTCTGCCCAATTCCGCTGAGGACCCATCCTCAGGCCAGCTGCAGGTGTCTATGGGGGCTCTGTTCTCGGCCAGCACCATAGTTGTTCAGAGAACCCACCTGCACTGAGCACACCCCACCGCAGACCCTTGTCTTGGGTGGCGCATTCTCTCTCGTTCACTTTGACGGCAGATTTGTCCATGGGGCTGGTTGTGGCGGCCCAGACGCGATGAGTCCTGTTGTCATTGCTCCTGGCTCGTGACCTCATTCACTTCTCACTCTCCCTCTGCTTCAAGCACTAAGTTTGGGCACCCAGTGTCATACACATTTTGCCTCTCAGAGCCAGCTGTTTATATGGCCTCCTTGTGCTTCGTGGTAAGTGCTCTATTATAGCCAGAGGAAGCTCTCTAACAACAGGTGCGCCTGTGGCTGGATCAGTGAAGAACTTCCTTCCCTTCTATCTGCAGCCAATTAGGTGTGGCTATGGAGGGCTCCATGTTGTAAGCCTGGCTGGAGATGGGGGTAAGGTACAGAGGAAGGTGCACCGTGCTCTATGTGGGATCTCCTGGAGCACAAGCGGTTTCCTAGGAGTGCCAGCAGAATGCAAGTCATTAAAAGTCAAATTGTGAAAGTTGAATGCGTGCTAGGGAATGTCCTGTCATACAGGGCCCTATAATAACAAAGTAATGCTTTTACATTGTGTGACTCTAGAGGGCTACGATTGGGTTGCTTTCAACCTAGTACACGAACCAAAGTGATCTCTTGGTTACAAAGGGAAAAACAGCGGGCCTTTCATTCCTCACGTTTCAATTTATCTCCTGGAGATCTTGGGGAGGGGCAGTGGTTTACTTGCTTACTCTTGTTCCAAGCTGCAGCTTGTGGCCCAGAGAGAGTAGCAAGAGACAGCGTAAGGCCTTCCTTCTCCACCAGAACACTTCATTAGAACACCCTAGCCTCCTCTAAGTGGAGTTTTGAGGTGTGAACTCTCCAGACAGTGAGTTAATGAGGACGGGGAAAGTTCCGCTTTTCCAATGGGGCGGGCCCAGGAGCCTACCAATAAGGAGGTGATGAAAGAACTCAAATGCTTTCCTGGGCTCTGTAGGCTCAGTGCCAAGTGTAACGATTCAAAACAAATCCTACACAAGCCAGATGGCCCAGTGCACTAATAGGACCTTCACAATAGTAAAATAGCCCCATATATTTTAATAGTATTTTATAACTTATAAGGATTTTTCATGTATTATCTCATTTGAGCCATGGAAATCCCAGAAATTAAACATTATTCTCATTTTACAGATGAAGAAACTAAATCCAGGAAAATTCAAATAATTTCCCAATGGTTGTATGCTCACTCAGTGATTAGCCATGACTTAGCCTGAAGTCATCAGACTCATTAAGACTCTTCTGCTCCACCCTGGCTGCATACCTGACCCAAATAGAAACAATTTTTCCATTGTTAGCTTTTTGGGATTCTGTTAGGTTGGTGCCAAAATAATTGCAGTTTTTGCCATTGCTTGTTTTTTCATTTATTTTTTATTTTAAGTTCTAGGGCATATATACAGAATGTACAGGTTTGTTACATACCTAAATGTGTGCCATGGTAGTTTGATGCACCTATGATTCTGTCACCTAGGGATTAAGCCCAGCTTGCATTATCTATTTTTCCTAATGCTCTCCCTCCCCCTCAACTCACTCCCCAACTGGCCCCAGTGTGTGTGGTTCCCCTCCCCATATCCATGTGTTCTTATTGTTCACCTCCCATTTATAAGTGAGATCATGCAATGTCTTTTTTTCTGTTCCTGCCTTAGTTTGCCAAGGATGATGGCTTCCAGCTCCATCCATGTCCCTGCAAAGAACATGATTGCATTCTTTTTTATGGCTGCATAGTATTCCATGGTGTATATGTACCACATTTTCTTTATCCAAGCTATCATTGATGGGCATTTGGGTTGATTCCATGACTTTGCTATTGCGAATAGTGTTGTTGTGAACAAATGCATGCATGTATCTTTGTAACAGAATGATTTATATTCCTTTGGGTATATACCCAGTAAAAGGATTGCTGGGTCAAATGGTATTTTTGGTTCTAGATCTTTGAGGAATCACCACACCATCTTCCACAATGGTTAAACGAATTTACATTCCCACCAACAGTGTAAAAGCATTCCCAGCTCTCTGCAACCTCACCAGCATCTGTCGTTTCTTAACTTTTTAATCATTACTATTCTGACTGGTGTGAGATGGTATCTCGTTGTGGTTTTGATTTCCATTGTCCTAATGATCAGTGATGTTGACCTTTTTTCATGTGTTTGCTGGCCATATGAATGTCCTCTTTTGAGAAGTGTCCGTTCATGTTCTTTGCCCACTTTTTAATGGGGTTGTTTGTTTTTAATGGGGTTGTTTGCTTTCTTTCTTGTTTATTCTTAATTTGCTGAAAATTTTTAATCTCAAGTGGATGTTAGATTTTGTCAAGTGCTTTTTCCATATCTACTGAGATAATCGTGTGATATTTGTCTGTCCTGTTTTAGGTTGATTTTCAGACCTAAAACTGATTTTGCACTGCTGGGATAAATATTTGATAAATCTGGGATAAATCTTTGAGAAATCTGGGATACTTTGTCTTGGTGTATAATTCATTTTATGTGTTGCTGGATTTAATTTGATAATATTGTGGTAGTAATTACTATGTCTGTGTTTATGAAAGTTATTGGTCTACAAATTCCTTTTGTTGTGATGTCTTTGTTTGGCTTTGATATTAGGGTAATACTGGTCTCATAGAATGAGTTGGGAAGTGTTCCCTTCCTTTACTTCCTAAACAACTTTGTAAAAGGCTGGCAATACGTCTCTAAATATCAGATAGAATTCACCAGTGAAGCTATCTGGGCCTGGCTTTATCTTTGTGGGAAGATTTTTAATTACTAATTTACTTTATGTATTTGTTATATGCCTACTGAAATTTTCTGTTTCTTCCTGGGTCAAATGTGTTAATTGTGACTTTTTAGAAATATGTTCATTTCATATAAGTTGTCTAAGTTATGAGCATAAAGTTATTAATAATATTCCCTTAAAATCATTTTAGTTTTTGATGTTGGTAATTTGTGTTTTCTTTTCTTAATCCATTCACTTTATTTTTTAATTTTTTTCTTTATTACTTCTCCTAAAACAAAAATCAAAATGAGATATATATGCAGAACGTGCAGATTTGTTACATAGGTGTATGTGTGCAATGGTGGTTTGCTTCACCTATTGACTCATCCTGTAAGTTCCCTACCCTCAACCCCAACCCCCCAGTAGACTCTGGAGTGTGTTGTTCCCCTCTCTATGTCCATGTGTTCTCAATGTCCAACTCCCACATATGAGTAAGAACATGCAGTGTTTGGTTTTCTGTTTTTGTGTTAGTTTGCTGAGAATGATGTCTTCCAGCTTCATCCATCTCCCTGCAAAGAACATTATTTCCTTCCTTTTTATGGCTGCATAGTATTCCATGGTGTATATGTACCACATTTTCTTTATTCAGTCTATCCTTGATAGGCATTTGGGTTGATTACATGTCTTTGCTATTGTAAACAGTGCTGCAATAAACATACGTGTGCATGTGTTTTTATAGTAGAATGATTTATAATCCTTTGGGTATATACCCAGTAATGAGATTGCATGTCAAATGGTATTTCTGATTTTAGATCCTGGAGGAATCACCATACTATCTTCTGCAATGGTTGAATTAACTTACATTCCCTCCAACAGTGTAAAAGCCTTCCTATTTCTCCACAGCCTCACCAACATCTATTGTTTTCCAACTTTTTAGTAACCACCATTCTGATTGGCATGAGATGGTATCTCATTGTGGTTTTGATTTGCATTTCTCTGATAATCAATGATGTCAAGCTTTCTTTCATATGTTTGTTGGCCGCACAAATGTCTTCTTTTGATAAGTGTCTGTTCATATCATTTGCCTGCTTTTTGATGGGGTTGTTTGTCTTTTTCTTGGAAGTATATTTAAGTTCCTTGTAAATTCTGTATAGTAGACTGTTGGCAGATGGGTAGATTGCAAAAATTGTCTCCCATTCTGTAGGTTGCCTATTCACTCTGATGTTTCTTTTGCTGTGCAGAAGCTCCTTAGTTTAATTAGATCTCATTTGTCAATTTTGGCTTTTGTTGCCATTGCTTTTGATGTTTTTGTCATGAAGTATTTGCCTATGCCTATGTCTTGAACAGTATTGCCTAGGTTTTCTTCTAGGGTTTTCATGGTTTTGGGTTTTACATTTAAGTCTTTAATCCATCTTGAGCTAATTTTTGTATAAGATGTAAGAAAGGAGTCCAGTTTCAGTTTTCTGCATATGGCTAGCCAGTTTTCCCAGCACCATTTACTGAATAGGAGATCCTTTCCCCATCATTTGTTTTCATCAGGTTTGTCGAGGATCAGATTGCCTTTTTTTTTTTTTTGCCTCAACAGAGTATTCTTTATTATATCCAAAAGAGCACAACGAAAGCATCCCCTACAATATGTACACCAATATATAAGATATAGAATATTTCTAATATTTTTACTTTATATGCAGCATGCCAATATATGCAAGAGAACATATTGATGGGGCAAGGGGAAAACTGATTTGGGTGATGACTTAATTAGTCAGACATTAACATTCAGAGGCCAGATAAAGAGCAAATTTAGCCCGAAAAGCAATATGAGAAGGGTTCTTGTGAAGCTGGAATTTACATACCTCATTCACCATTGCTGGTCATTTCATCCACAGCTTGACTGTTGTCAATCATGGTTCTTTGCCTTTTGGAGTGGCTCTATAAGGTACAGAGAATGCCCATTGCTGTACCAAAATTTCACCAGGAAAAAACATAATAGAAATGACAAGGCTTTAAAAAAAGTATGCCGGATTTACATATTTACCCTAATAAATTTTAAGAAAGCTTACTATAAATACTTCCCAAAACAATAGGCTTTACAAAATATTATACAACGTCCTGTGTACAGAAGTAAGTATCTACTCAGGCCATTTGTCAAACTATTTAGTAATTAGTTTCTTGTGTACTCTTTCATCTCAAGAAGGTCAATAATCAACTGATTTCCTCTCTAGCCAATGATCTGTTGTTAGCCTACTTTTAACAATGGAAGAATAAACTGGCATATGTTTAAGTCAACCAGTTCTCCCTAAGTCTCATAGCTTCTGTTTCAACATCATATCATTGGGCACTTACAGAAGCAATCTCTCATTTATGAAAAATAAAATCAGTTCCAGGGCTCAGAAAGTAAAAAGGAAAATTCTTTCCCAATCTCCCCCCAATCAGTTCCAGGGCTCAGAAAGTAAAAAGGGAAATCCTTTCCTAATCTCCCCCTCTCCTGCTGCCTGACTTTTTTTTGTTTAAAAATTTTAATTTAATTTAATTTAATTCAATGTGTGGTGTTATTTCTGACAACTCTGTTCCGCTCCGTTGGTCTATATGTCTGTTTTGGTACCAGTACCATGCTGTTTTGGTTACCGTAGCCTTGAAATCAGGTAGTGTAATGCCTCTAGCTTTGTTCTTTTGCTTAGCATTGTCTTTGCTATACAGGGTTTATTTTAACTCTATAAAATTTAAAATAGATTTTTCTAATTCTGTGAAGCATGTCAATGGTAGCTTGATGGGGATAGCACTGAATCTATAAATTACTTTGGGCAGTTTGGTCATTTTCATGATATTGATTGTTCCTATCCATGAGGATGGAATTTTTTTTCCCATTTGTTTGTATACTATTTTATTTTCTTGAGCAGTGGTTTTTAGTTCTCCTTGAAGAGGTCCTTCACATCCCTTGTTAGCTGTATTGCTAGGTATTTTATTCCATTTGTAGCAATTGTGAATGGGTGTTCACTCATTATTTGGCTCTCTATCTATTACTGGTGTATAGGAATGCATGTGATTTTTGCACCCTGATTTTGTATCCTGAGACTTTGCTGAAGTATCCTGAGGCTTTTGTAACTTGAAGTTGCTTATCAGCTTGAGGAGATTTGGGGCTGAGATGATGGAGTTTTCTAAACATACAATCATGTCATCTTCAAACAGAGTCAATTTGACTTCCTCTCCTCCTATTTGAATAGCCTTTATTTCTTTCTCTTGCCTGATTGGCCTGGCCAGAACTTCCAATACTATGTTGAATAGGAGTTGAATGGAATAGCATTCCCATTTCAAAGGGAATGCTTCCAGCTTTTGCCCATTCAATATATTGGCTGTGTGTTTGTCATAAATAGGTCTTATTATTTTGAGATATGTTCCATCAATAACTAGTTTATTGAGAGTTTTTAGCATGAAGGGTGTTGAATTTTATTGAGGGCCTTTTCTGCATCTATTGAGATAATCATGTGGTTTTTGTCATTAGTTCTGCTTATGTGATGGAGTACATTTATTGAATTGTGTATGCTGAACCAGCCTTGCATCCCAGGGATGAAGCCGACTTGATCTTGGTGGATAAGCTTTTTGATGTGCTGCTGGAATTGGTTTGCCAGTAGTTTATTGAGGAGTTTTGCATCAATGTTCATCAGGGATATTGGCCTGAAATTTTCTTTTTTTGTTATGTCTCTCTGCCAAATTCTGGTATTAAGATGATGCTGGTCTCATAAAATGAGTTAGGGAGGAGTCCCTCATTTTCTGTTGTTTGGAATAGTTTCCAAAGGAATGGTACCAGCTCCTCTTTGTACCTCTGGTAGAATTTGGCTGTGAATCTGTCTAGTTCTGGGCTTTCTTTTGGCTCATAGGCTCATTACTACCTCCATTTCAGAACTTGATATTGGTCTATTCAGGGGTTCAACTGCTTCCTGGTTTAGTCTTGGGTGGGGTGTATTTGTCCAGTAATTCAACCATTTCTTTTAGATTTTCTAGTTTATTTGCAGAGAGGTGTTTATAGTATTCTCCAATTGTAGTTTGTATTTCTATGGGATCAGTGATGCTATCTCCTTTATCATTTTTGTTGTGTCTATTTGATTCTTCTCCCTTTTCTTCTTTATTATTCTGGTTAGCAGTCTATTTCGTAAATCTTTTCAAAAAAACCAGCTCCTGGATTCATTGATTTTTTTGAAAGCGTTTTTGTGTCTCTATCTCTGTCAGTTCTGCCCCATCTTAGTTATTTCTTGTCTTCTCTAGCTTTTGAGTTTGTTTGCTCTTGCTTCCCTAGTTCCTTTTTTTTTTTTTCACTTTTTTGTTTTTTTGGGACAGAATCTCACTCTGTCACTAGGTTGGAGTGCAGTGGTGCAATCTCTGCTCACTGCAACCTCCCCCTCCTAGGTTCAAGTGATTCTCCTACCTCAGCCTCCCAAGTAGCTGAGACTACAGGCGTGCACCACCAGGCCTAGCTAATTTTTGTATTTTTAGTAGAAATGGGGTTTCACCATGTTGGCCAGGATGAACTTGAACTCTTGACCTTGTGATCCGCTTGCCTCAGCCTTCTCTAGTTCTTTTAATTGTGATGTTAGAGTGTCAATTTTAGATCTTTCCTGCTTTCTCCTGTGGAATTTAGTGCTATAAATTTCCCTCTAAGGGGAACATCACACACTGGGGTCTGTTGAGGGGTGGAGGGCTAGGGGAGGGATAGCTGGGAGTGGGGAGATTGGGGAGGGATAACATTGGAAGAAATACCTCATGTAGGTGACAGGGGGATGGAGGCAACAAACCGCCATGGCATGTGTATACCTATGTATAAATCCTATAAGATCTGCACATGTACCCCAGAACTTAAAGTATTATATATATATATATATGAGAAAATAAAGCATGAATACTAATAAAAAAAAAGAAAATTTGACAATGAAGCCCAATCCCCACATCTGCATTCCAGGAAGTGTCTGCCAAGACTCCAGCCTTGCTTGACTTTCTCTACACAATCCTCACAGGCAATGCAGGATGTGGTCAGGAAGGTAGACTGCTTGTGGGGTCTCTGCTCCTCTCTTTAGTAAACATCCAAGCTTGGGAAATTTGCTAGATCTTTGGGGCCTTCAGTTTCCTACTCTGTAAAGTGGGAACAATGAGAGCGTCTATCTCATTATTACAGGGATTGCATGTTTTAATTAATGTAAAGCACTTAGTCGGGTGCTTGGAACAAACACATTCTACCGAACATTCAGTAGAGGCTGGCTGCTGTCCTTGTAGCAAAGCAAACTCTTTCCTCCAATGAACCTCCTTCCTCCCCAGTCTGTATCTTGCTCATTCTTTTCTCTCAGGAGAACAAGTTCTTACCTCACTTTCTTCCTCCTGAACTGTTTCTTCAAGGTCTTGTTCAAATGTCACTGTATCCATGAAGCCTGTCTTGAACTTTTTGGAGAATTAATTGCTCCTATTCCCTCTTGGCCTTTTCCTTGTGCCTCGCTCGAGAACATGTTTTATTCTGTTTTATCCACAAAGGATGTATGTGTATGCCTCCTTCACTTGTCCCCCAACCACCCATCCACCACCCTAAGTTCCACTAGGCTGTGAGCTTGAAGAGGGCAGAGAGCATAGCACCATTACTTTCTGAATAATTCAATCAGCTCAATAAACATTTGATGAATGAGCAAATGAATGAATAAATGCATGAGTGGAAAGTTACCCCCAAAAAAATAAATAAATAAAAATAAATTTCCCTCTAAACACTGCTTTAGCTGTGTCCCAGATATTCTGGTACATTGTGTCTTTGTTCTTATTAGTTTTAAAGTACTTCTGGATCTCTGCCTTAAGTTTGTTATTTACCCAGTAGTCATTCAGGTGCAGGTTTTTCAGTTTCCATGTAGTTGCGCAGTTTTGAGTTTCTTAATCCTGAGTTCTAATTTGATTGCACTGTGGTCTGAGAGACTGTTTGTTATGATTTCTGTTCTTTTCCATTTGTTGAGGAGTGTTTTACTTCCAATTATGTGGTCAATTTTAGAATAAATGTAATGTGGTACTGGAAAGAATGTTTATTCTGTTGATTTGTGGTAGAGAGTTCTGTAGATGTCTATTAGGTCTACTTGGTCCAGAGCTGTGTTCATGTTCTGAATATCCTTGTGAATTTTCTGTCTCACTGATCTGTGTAATACAGTGGGGTGTTAAAGTCTGCCACTATTACTATGTGGGAATCTAAGTCTCTTTGTAGGTCTCTAAGAACTTGTTTTATGAGTCTGGGTGCTCCTGTATTGGGTGCATATATATTTAGGATAGTTAGCTCTTCTTGTTGCATTGATCCCTTTACCATTGCATAATGCCCTTCTTTGTCTTATTGATCTTTGTTTGTTTAAAGTCTGTTTTATCAGAGACTAGGATTGCAACCCTTGCTTTTCTTTTTTCTTTCTGTTTTCTTGGTAAATATTCCTCCATGCCTTTATTTTGAGCCTATGTGTGTCTTTGCATGTGAGATGGGTCTCCTGAATACAGCACACTGATGGGTCTTAACTCTTTATCCCATTTGCCTGTCTGTGCCTTCTAATTGGGGCATTTAGCTCGTTTACATTTTTAAGGTTAATATTATCTGTGAATTTGATTCCGTCATTATGATGCTAGCTGGTTATTTTCCCCATTAGTTGATGCATTTTCTTCATAGTGTCAATGGTCTTTACAGTTTGGTATGTTTTTGCAGTGGCTGGTACTGGTTTTTCCTTTCCATACATAGTGCTTCCTTCAGGAGCTCTTGAAAGGCAGGCCTGGTGGTGACAAAATCTCTCAGCATTTGCTTGTCTGTAAAGGATTTTATTTCTCCTTTGCTTATGAAGCTTAGTTTGGCTGGATATGAAATTCTGGGCTGAAAATTCTTTTCTTTAAGAATGTTTAATATTCGCTCCCACTCTCTTCTGGCTTTGTAGGGTTTCTTCCGAGAGATCTGCTATTAGTCTGATGGACTTCCCTTTGTGCATAACCTGACCTTTCTCTCTGGCTGCCCTTAACATTTTTTCCTTCATTTCAACTTTGGGGAATCTGACAATTATGTGTCTCGGGATTGCTCTTCTCAAAGTATATCTTTGTGGTGTTCTCTGTATTTCCTGAATTTGAATGTCAGCCTGTCTTGCTAGGTTGGGGAAGTTCTCCTGGATGATATCCTGAAGAGTGTTTTCCAACTTGGTTCCATTCTCCCCGTCACTTTCAGGTGCGCCAATCAAACGTGGGTTTGGTCTTTTCACATAGTCCCATATTTCTTGGAGGCTATGTTTGTTTCTTTTCACTCTTTTTTCTCTAATCTTTCTTCTTGCTTTATTTCATTGAGTTGATTTTCAATCTCTGATATCCTTTCTTCTGCTTGATCAATTCAGCTATTGATACTTGTATATGCTTCACAAAGTTCTTGTGCTGTGTTTTTCAGCTCCATCAGGTCATTTATGTTCTTTTCTAGGCTGGTTATTCTAGTTAGCAATTAGCCTAACCTTTTTAAAGGTTCTTAGCTTCCTTGCATTGAGTTAGAACATGCTTCTTTAGCTCGCAGGCATTTCTTATTGCCCACCTTCTGAAGCCTACTTCTATCAATTCATCAAACTCATTTCCCCATCCAATTTTGTTCCCTTGCTGATGAGGAGTTGTGATTCTTGAAGGAGAAGAGGTGTTCTGGTTTTGGATTTTCAGTCTTTCTGAGCTGGTTTCTCCTCATCTTCATGGATTTATCTACCGTTGGTCTTTGATGTTGGTGACCTTCAGATGGGGTTTTTGTGTGGACGTCCTTTTTGTTGATGCTGATGCTTTTCCTTTCCATTTGTTAGTTTTCCTTCTAAGAATCAGGTCCCTCTGCCGTAGGTCTGCTGAAGTTGCTGGAGGTCCACTCCAGACCCTGTTTGCCTCACCAGTGGAGTCTGCAGAACATCGAACATTGCTGTCCGTTCCTTCCTCTGGAAGCTTTATCCCAGAGGGGCACCCACCAGATGCCAGTCAGAGCTTTCTTGTATCCTGTGTCTGTCAACCCCTGCTGGGAGATGTCTCCCCATCAGGAAGCACAGGGGTCCGAGACCCACTTGAGGAGCCAGTCTGTCCCTTAGCAGAGCTCAAATGCTGTGCTGGGAGATCTGCTGCTCTTTTCAGAGCTGGCAGGCAGGAACGTTTAAGTCTGCTAAAGCTGCATCCACAGCCACCCCTTCCCCCAGGTGCTCTGTCCCAGTGAGATGGGGGTTTTATCTATAAGCCCTTGACTGGGGCTGCTAACTTTCTTTCAGAGATGCCCTGCCTGGAGAGGAGGAATCTAGAGAGACAGTCTGGCTATAGTAGCTTTGTTGAGCTGTGGAGGGCTCCACGCAGTTCGAACTTCCTGGGGGCTTTGCTTACACTGTGAGAGGAAACTGCCTACTCAAGTCTTGGTAATGGCAGATATCCCTTCCCCCTCCAAGTTCAAGTGTCACACATCAATTTCAGACTGCTGTGCTAGCAGTGAGAATTTCAAGCCATTGGATCTTAGCTTGCTGGGCTCTGTGAGGGTGGGATCCTCTGAGCTAGATCACTTGGCTCCCTGGCTTCTGCCCCCTTTCCAGGGGAGTGAAGGGTTCTGTCTTGCTGTCATTCCAGGCACCACTGGGGTATGAAAAAAAAAATTCCTGAAGCTAGGTCAGTGTCTGCCCAAATGCCCAGGGCCCTGGTGCTATAGGCACCCAAGGGAATCTTCTAGCCTGTGGGTTGCAAAGACTGTGGGAAAAGCATAGTATCTGGGCCAGAGTGAACAATTACTCACAGCACAGTCCCTCATGGCTTCCCTTGGCTAGGAGAGGAAGTTCCCCCACACTTTGTGCGTCCAGGGTGAGGCAATCAATGTCCCACCCTGCTTTGGCTCACCCTTCATAGGCTCCACCCACTGTCTAACCAACACCAGTGAGATAAGCCTGGTACCTCAGTTGGAAATGCAGAAATCACCTGGCTTCTGCATTGATCTCACTGGGAGCTGCAGACTGGAGATACTTCTACTCACCCATCTTGCCAGCCACCCCATGGTGGATAGATTTTCTGATGTGCTGCTAGATTTGGTTTGCCAGTATTTTATTGAGGATTTTCACATCGATGTTCATCAGGAATATTGGCCTGAAGTTTTCTTTTTTTGTTGTGTCTCTTCCTGGTTCTGGTATCAGGATGATGCTGGCTTCATAAAATGAGTTAGGGAGGAGGCTTTCCTTTTCAATTGTTTAGAATAGTTTCAGAAGAAATGGTACCAGCTCCTCTTTGTATTTCTGATAGAATTCAGTTGTGAATCTGTCTGGTCCTGGGCTTTTTTTTTTTTTTTTTTTTCTGGTTGGTAGGCTATTAATTACTGCCTCAATTTCACAGCTTCTTATTGGTCTATTCAGGGATTCAACTTCTTTCTGGTTTAGTGGTAGGGTGTATACATCCAGAATTTCTTAATTTCTTCTAGATTTTCTAGTTTATTTGCATAGATATGTTTTTACTATTCTCTGATGTTTGTATTTCTGTGGGGTCAGTGGTGATATCCTCTTTAGTTTTTTTATTGCTTGTATTTGATTCTTCTCTCTCTTCTTCTTTATTAGTCTAGCTAGAAGTCTGTTTTGTTAATTTTTTCAAAAAAAGTCTCCTGGATTTGTCAAATTTTTTTGGAGGGTTTTTTTGTGTCTGTATTTCCTTCAGTTATTCTCTGATCTTAGTTATTTCTTGTCTTCTGCTAGCTTTTGGATTAGTTTACTATTGCCTCTCTCGACCTTGTAATTGTGATGTTAGTGTGTCAATTTGAGATCTTTCTAGCTTTCTGATGTGGGCATTTGGTGCTATAAGTTTCCCTCTTAACACTGCTTTAGCTGTGTCCCAGAGATTATGATACATTGTCTCTTTGTTCTCATTGATTTCAAATAACTTCTTGATTTCTGCCTTAATTTCATTATTTTCCCAGAAGTCATTCAGGAGCAGGTTGTTCAATTTCAATGAAATTGGATGGTTTTGAGTGAGTTTCTTAATCCTGAGTTCTAATTTGATTGCACTGTGCTCTGAGAGACTGTTTGTTATGATTTCAATTCTTTTGCTTTTGCTGAGGAGTGTTTTACTTCCAATTATGTGGTTGATTTTAGAATAAGTGCCATGTGGCACTGAGATGAATGTATATTCTGTTGATTTGTGGTAGAGAGT
This sequence comes from Cacajao melanocephalus, assembly GCA_963573385.1. NCBI lineage: Eukaryota > Metazoa > Chordata > Mammalia > Primates > Pitheciidae > Cacajao > Cacajao melanocephalus. The sequence continues at coordinate 9,336 of CAUYLG010000911.1, read as the reverse complement.
TCTACAGATGTCTACTAGGTCTACTTGATCCAGAGCTGAGTTTAAGTCCTGAATATCCTTGTTAATTTTCTTTCTCATAGACCTGTCTAATACTGACAGTGGGGTGTTAAAGTCTCCCACTATTACTGTGTGGGAGTCTAAGTCTCTTTGTAGGTCTCTAAGAACTTGTTTTATGAATCTGGGTGCTCCTGTACTGGGTGCATGTATTCAGAATAGTTAACTCTTCTTGTTGAATAGTTCCTTTTATCATTATGCCTTCTTTGTCTTTTTTTGATCTTTGTTGGTTTAAAGTCTGTTTTGTCAGAGACTAGGATTCAACCCCTGCTTTTATTTTGCTTTTCATTTGCTTAGTAAATATTCCTCCATCCCTTTATTTTGAACCTGCGTGTGTCTCTGCAGGTAAGGTGGGTCTCCTGAATGCAGTGCACTGATGGGTCTTGATTTCTTATCCAATTTGCCAGTCTGTGTCTTTTAATTGGGACATTTAGTCCATTTATATTTAAGGGTAGTATTGTTGTGTGTGAATTTTTTCCTGTCATCATGATGCTGTTTGGTTATTTTGCACACTAGTTGATGCAGTTTCTTCATAGTGTTATTGGTCTTTATAATGTGATGTGTTTTTGCAGTGGCTGGTACCAGTTTTTCCTTTCCATATTTAGTGCTTCTTTTAGGAACTCTTGCAGGGTGGGCCTAGTGGTAACGAAATCCCTCAGCATTTGCTTGTCTGTAAAGGATTTTATTTCTTCTTTGCTGATGAAGCTTAGTTTGGATGGATATGCAAGTCTGGTTTGAAAAGTCTTTTCTTTAAGAATGTTGGCTCCCCACTCTCTTCCAGCTTGTAGAGTTTCTACTGAAAGATCTGTTAGCCTGATGGGCTTCACTTTGTAGGTGACCTGTTCTTTCTCTTTGGCTGCCCTTAAGAGTTGGTTTTGTTTTTGTTTTTTGTTTTTTTTTCATTTTGACCTTGGAGAATCTGATAATTATGTGTTGTGGGGTTGATCTTCTCATGGATTTTCTCAATGGTGTTCTCTGTATTTTCTGAATTTGAATGTGGGCCTGTCTTGTTAGGATGGGACATTCTCCTGGATAATATCCTAGAGTGTGTTTTCCAGCTTGTTTCTAATCTCCCCATCTCCTTCTGGTACTCCAATCAATCATAGGTTCAGTCTTTTTATGAAGTCCAATATTTCTTGGAGGCTGTGTTCATTCCTTTTAATTTTTTTCCTCTATTCTTGTCTGCATGTCTTATTTCAGTAAGATGGTCTTCAAACTCTGATATCCTTTCTTCTGCTTGGTCGATTTGGCTGTTAATACTTGTGTATGCTTCATAAAGTTCTTGTGCTGTGTTTTTCAGCTCTGTCGGGTCGTTTATGTTCCTCTCTAAACTGGTTATTCTAGTTAGCAATTTCTCTAACCTTTTATCCAGGTTCTTAGCCTCTTTACATGGGGTTAGAACATGTTCCTTTAGCTCATCGTAGATATTATTACCCATCTTATGAAGCCTACTTCTGTCAATTCATCCATCTGATCCAGTTCTGCACCCTTGATGGAGAGTCATTGCAGTCATTTGGAGAAGAGGCACTCAGGCCCTTTGGGTTTTCAGCATTTTTTGTTCCCTTTTTTTCTCATCTTTGTGACTTTGTCTAGTTTTGGTCTTTGAAGCTGCTGATCCTTGGATGAGGTTTTTGTGGGGGACTTTTTGTTGTTGTTGTTGTTGTTGTCACTTTCTGCTTTTTTTTCCCCCCCAATAGTCAGGTCCCTCTTCTGTAGGGCTGCTGCAGTTTGCTGGGGGTTCACTTCAGGCCCTATTCATCCGATTTGCTCCCATGTCTGGAGATGTCACTCAAGGAGGCTGGAGTACAGCAAAAATGGGTGCCTGCTCCTTTTTCTGGGACCTCTGACCTCGAGGAGCACCAACCTGATGCCAGCAGGATTGATCCTGTATAGGGCATCTGAAAACCCCTGTTGGAGGGTCTCACTCAGTTGGGTGGCATGTGGAGCAGGACCCGTTTAACGAAGCACCTTGTCCCTTGGTGAAGGTTGCGTTTTGCTGGGGGGAAACCCACTCATCTGGGCTGCCCAGATGTCTCTGAACTACCAGGAGGAGAGGCTAAGTCTGCTGGTCCAAAGAGATTGTGGCCACCCCACCCCCTAGGGGCTCAGGCCCAGGGAGATCTGAATTCTGTTCCTGAGCTTCTGGCTGGAGTTATCAGTGCTCCTTCAGGGAAGCCCTGCTCACTGAGGGAGGATGGGTCGGGGTTAGACCTGACAAGGCACCTGGCTGCAGACTGCCATATCCTGTGTGTTGGGCTTTGGGGACAAGTCTTGGGACCAATTTGTCCAGCCTCCCTGGCTCCAGCAGGGGAAAAACACAGTCTCGAATTATAGAAATGGGTGTCGCCCTTACCCTGCCCCAGGAGCTTAGAATGTTAGACAGTTGTGAGTCTCAATGCTGGTTGTTGCCACTCCCCCAAGGAGCTCAAATGGCTTAGCAAGCAGCCACAGTTGGTGCTGGTCACCCCTCTCCCCAGGAGTTCGGTAGGCTTAGGAAGATTCCAGCTGAGAGCCCATAGGAATCTGCACGCTCCAGGCTTGAGGTACTAGGCCCCGGTGGTGTGCTTTGCGAGTGGGATCTTCTGATCTGTGGGTTGCTCAGTTCTGTTAAAAAAAAAAAAAAAAAAAAAAAAAAGCAGTTTCCCCAGTGGCTAGGTAGTGCACTCACTCACCACCTCCCTTGGCTGCGGAGAGAATGTGGCTCTCACGTGGGCTGCCATGCCACACTGCTCTTCCTTCTATCAGTGGGTCACACCAGCCTTCTAGTCTTTTTTTTTTTCTTTTTTGAGACAGACTGTCACTCTGTTGCCAGGCTGGAGTGTAGTGGAGCGATCTCAGCTCACTGCAACCGCTGCCTCCCAGGTTCCAGCGATTCTCCTGCCTTAGCCTCCCAAGTAGCTGGGATTACAGGCATGCGCCAATACACCCAGCTAATTTTTGTAGTTTTAGTACAAAACTACATGTTTTGTACTAGAGATGGGGTTTCACCATATCTGTCAGGCTGGTCTCGAACTCCTGACCTCAGGTGATCCACCTGCCTCGGCCTCCCAAAATGCTGGAATTAAGATGTGAGCCACTGCGCCTGGCCTCTAGTCAATTTTGGTGAGAGAACCTGGATACCTTGGTTGCTGATGAAGGATCCACACGCTTATTATGTGTTTTTTTTATGGAGCCTCCAAATGGTGCTGCTTCTAGTTGGCCATCTCGGCCCTGACGCCATTACTTTTAAAAATTAAATTAAGACCAGGGATGGTGGCTCACGCCTGTAATCCCAGCACTTTGGGAGGCTGAGGTGGGTGGATCACAAGGTCAGGAATTCAAGACCAGCCTGACCAAGACAGTGAAACCCCATCTCTATTAAAAATACAAAAATTAGCCAGGCATGGTGGCAGGTTCCTGTAATCTCAGCTATTTGGGAGGCTGATGCAGAGAATTGCTTGAAGCAGGGAGGTAGAGGTTGCAATGAGCAGAGAAGGCGCCACTGCACTCCAGCCTGAGCCAACAGAGGGAGACACTATCTCAACAAAAAATTAATTAATTAATTAATTAATTAATTAAATTTAATGGCAAAAACCACAATGACTTTTGCTCTAACCTAATATGTGCCAGTTCTCCTCTTCAATAGCACAGATAAACAGCAGCTGATAGAAATGCCTGCTCATTGTTTTGAAAGATTTGAAGAGGAAAAGCAAATGAAATTTTCAGTGTGTGAAAAAGTTGCCAAGGAATGGGAAAGTTTTGGATAATGTCAGCAATTAATGTCTCTTGGATGACTATGCCAGTGCCTTGTCCAGATACAAGAGGAGAGAAAAGATGGGGTTGCAAGCTCACATCTAATCCAGAAAGGCTGTGAGTTTCTTAGAATTTTTTATTGTGTCTATTTATGGAGCACAATGTGATGCTTTGATCTATGTATATATCATAGAAAAAGTCAATCATGCTAATTAATATATTCATCACCTCACCAACTTATTATTTTTATGGTGAGAATATCAAAAATCTATTAGCAATTTTGAAATGTACAATACATTATAATTAACTGGGGTCACCATGCAGCACTTTGAAACCATATTTAGAACCTCCTGAAGGCCTCCACCATCCTAGCACCTGGCCACCTGGTCTTTTGAGGCCCCCTCCCAAAGACACAGAATGCTCACATCATCATCTTACCAAGGTCTTGGGAAACTGATCATCACCATGCAGCAATGTAAGGCGTGCCTCTGTAAAAGTCTGCCAAACCTTTTAGTTGCTCTGCTACTCTGTATAGAAATGCAAGGTTAGATTTTGTTTTAAAGAACCCCATCTTGGCTCCAAAAAACATGTTTAAAGTCAATGTTAAAAATATCATCTCATAATTAGGCAAAAACATGGTGCTATGTGTTTAGAATTTACAATGGCATGACACATAATTCTTTAATTTTACTAAAGAAAAACACTTAAATGCAAATTTAGGGCAAGTAATTCATTACTGTACACTAGGGTATAATGTATCCTACACAAGGATATTAAGTTAAAAAATAAAAGTTACAAAGAAATCAGCAAAATTTAAGAAACATAAATGACCAATAATGAGCAACACATTTCTTGTAAGTAGCAGTAAAAGGGAGGCAATGGTAGCTTTTACCACTTGAAGAAGTTAAAAATAAGATTGTACTCTAAGAGTTCGATCACTAACCGGCAGAAAATGGATCAGAATTGAGCAAATTTCTCATTCTCAGCAGTATTAACATTTTGGGCTGGATAATTCTTTTGTGGGTCTGTCCTATGCGTCACAGAATGGACAGTAGCGTCCCTAGTCTGTACTCACTGGCAGAGAGCAGCACTCCCATCAACAGTCCTTCCAAACTGTGACAACTAAAAATGTCTCTTGACCCTGCCAACATTCCTCTGGGGGGAAAATTGTCCTCTGTTGAGAACTCCTAGAATAGAGAAACATCAAATTAAAAAGAAAGACTTTAAAACTTATAAATCTTGACTTTAACTAAATATCTAAACCTGTCTAAAAATAAAGAGAGGGATAGCAGAGAAGACAACTTGTGAAGTGCCCCTCCAAGTACTTCTAGGTGCCTTTTTGTCCCTTCAAGCAGTAAGAAGGTAAAAACCTTCTGGAAGACATGGCAGTAGCTGTATGCATTTGGGCATTCTATGTTCCTGGCTCCCCTTGTTCTTGATTTTTTTCACCAAAGAACCCTCTAATTATCCATTATTACCCCAAATAGCTTTTCCACTGTAAGATGCTTCACTGGCCAGAAGATGGAAATTAACCTCTTGTCCACCTAACAGCAACATTTTTGTTTACATAAGAGTGAATTGACATTGTTAATTTATCTATCATTTTCTGTGAGTTTGGTTAGCATAAGTCATTATCTGCTACTCTGACCTATACTGGGATCTCAATGAAGACTAAAGTTTTGAGCCTTTAAAATTTAATGAGTTTAACAAGATGACAACATACCTGTGAAACCTCTTAGAAGCCAACCAGCCACCTTCTTCTGGTTATCTATCGTATTTCACACCATTCCAGAATTTAGTGGCTTAAGTCAACAATCATTTTGCTATTCACAATTCTCTAGATGAGAAATTCTGGCAGGACTCAAGGGGACCCATGATGTCACTGGATTCACTTATGTCTAAAACCACATTGCTGCTGGGAACCTGGGTGCTTGGTGCTCTTCCAGTTGGTCTCTTTCTCTAACAGGATAGTCTGACTTCTGTGGCATTGCACGGCTCTAAGAGTACAAATGTAGAAGCTTCTAAGTTTCTTAAGGCCTTCCTTTGTCTGGAAGTGATACGCAATCACTTCAGTTGCATACTGTTAATCACAACAAGTCACTAGTCCAGATTGGATTCAGTGACAGGAGGAATATGCCTCAAATCATGATGGAAATACGGGCAAAGTCACATTTCAAAAGTGCATGTGGGATTGGAGGGAATATTGTGGCCATTGGAGACAATGTACCATATTGGCACAAAATAATCTCCATAAAATTCATAGAAAATCTATGAAGTTTTTAAGAGAAGTGTAGTCAAGAAAGCTCCATCAGTTTGTATTTTAGGACAGAGGCCATCAAAAATGAAGAGGTCTCTGGGCCTCCAACCTTCTCTGGGAAGAAAGCAGGCTAAAAAAGCTGCCCAGTTGAAGACACAGCCCCTTTCTTATAAAAAATTAAAGGCATTTCAAAGAGCAAAGTCCAGAGAGCAGAGATAAGACCTGAGGAAAACAATAAATTGGGGAACCATTTCCAGAGAGCAGAAATTGACTATAACTAAGGAATGGTGATTAATCCTGGAGTCAGGGAAGCTGACAGTATATGTCTGGATTTCAGGATTGCTCTGAATCAGTGAATGCTTTGTGCTTCTCAACATCCCCCTTCTTGAAGGGAGTGTCCCTGTTATACCCTTGTGTGTTGTGTGTGGTGGGCAGGCAATTTGTCCTTTCAGTTCACAGATCTCTACAGGACTTTCATCCACATTTGGATCTGCCAGAAGTCCCATCAGTAAGTGAGGTCTCTTTCCCCTCCCCCTTGAATCTGGGCAGATCTAATTGTTGCTTCGACCAATAGAATATGGTGGAAATTGTGCCATGTGACTTCTATACCAAGAGCTTATGAGGTCTTACAGCTTTCAGTTTCGTACTTTTGAATCCTTGACCACCAAGTGAGGAAGTCCAACCTAACCTACTGGGAAAAGAGACTGAGTAGAAGAGCATAAAGATGTCCTGGGAGACTGCCAGCATCATGTGCCCACATATGTGACTAAGGACATCTTGGATCCTCTAATCCCAGTGATACCCAATCCACACCAAGCAGGACAGAGTTAAGCCATTCCAGCTGAGCCTTGTCCCAACTGTGGATCTGCAAAATCATGAGCAAACTAAATGCCTACTATTTTAAGCCACTATATTTTGGGATAGTTTGTTACATTTAAAAAAAAAGTGAAATACTTCTCATTCTTACAAATATGCCTTTTCTTTATTTATTAAAAAAAATTGTTTAGAGACAGGGTCTCACTGTCATCCAGGCTGGAGTGCAGTGGCACCATCGTAGCTCACTGTAACCTTGAACTCCTGGGCTCAAGCGATCTTGTGTCAGCCTTCCAAGTAGTTGGGACCACAGGCACTCAGCTAATGTTTTTGTAGAGGTTTCTTGCTATGCTGCCCAGATTGACCTCAAGTAATCCTTCTACCTCAGCCTCCCAAAGTGCTGAGATTACAGCTGTGAGTCACTCCACCTGGCCCCAAGATGCCTTTTTTAAAATGTTTACTAATTTCCCTTTCTCCTTGAATACTTTAAAGAAGTGCTTGAAACTTGCAACTTCCAAGCAGGGTATAGGCTATTCCATTACTAAAACAATGGCATAAATATCAGAAACAATGACACAAAGGGACACCCCGACCCCACTAACGCAACAACCAAAACGGAGTAGACCAATACAGCTGAAGACCTATAGCCTAGAGTAGACTCAGACAGGCATGGGAGCTACCACTGTAGATGCCCAGGGCTTAGAACCCTTCTCTCCCCACTCTACTCTTCATCAGGAAAATGCTAAGTCACAATAATTCTGGGGGACTCATTCTTATTCTTCCCCCATATCCCTCTCAATCCCAGAAATCACTCCCTGACTTGACCACCGCCATCTGTGTCCTGCCTGCTTCTGCTTGTGATGTGCTGTGGAAACTGTTGGAGTCCCCAGGATCTCAGCCCACAGGGAAGAAAGCAGACCACCAGCTGTCTCTTGGCTTTGAGAAACATCACTAATTGTGGCTCTCTGCTTACAGATGAATTTTGGGTTGGCTCTGACCTCTGTGGTTGCCTGTAATAAATCAACTGTCAAGCATTGTGCCCTGAGGTGCACTGGTCTTCCAGATTGCTGAGGCCTAAAACAGGCCCTGATTTTCCATGGTGGGGTCTATTCCATGACGAGAGTGGGGAAAAGGGATGATGTGAAGAAGTCCGGGTTGTTGTAGGTTTGAGAGCAGCAGATACATTGAGTGGCCTGCTTATTTTGTCTGGGGACACAGAGGTGGTGGAAGGCTTCTGTCTCTCAGACTTACTATCTGCATTTTACACAAGGTTGAAAATAGCCTTAGTGGACATAAACTAAAGTTCAAACAAGGAGCCAGGCAGCAGCAATTCTGGGAATTTGTCCTAAGCTGTGGAGTACAGAATGACTTCTTTTAGAATCTGATGAGAAATAGAGGAACCAGAAACCAACGGTATGAAAATATCACCAAGACTGAAGATTAATGCTGCAACAGAGCTGTCATCCTCTGAGTATCTGTAGACCTGGGCTTGAATCCCAGCTTGGCCACTAACCTCAGCTGGACTTTCTGCATTTCTTGATGATCCCTTTATACCCAGTGATTTCTCTCCTTAAGCCCATTACTAGACCCCACTCCACACTTGCAGCACCACAAACTTGATTCAACTTTCTTAAAAAAAAAATGAAGCTCTTGAGAATAAAATCTTCTCCTCCACTACCACACTCCTTCAAATTTATCAGCTCTTTCTTATGGTCAGCTTCTTACCTTTGGGGTCACTAGACAAGATGTCCCTTTTCAATTCCCAGTTCCCTAATGCTTGTGGCTCCTGAGGCCATCTTTTGCTGCTCCCACAGGAATTTATTTCAACAACAGCCTCCTTCTTTGTTGTGTCTTCTACTTCTTATTCTCTCCTGGCTCTTTGCCCTCTGCTAATAAACATGCCTAAGTCTCTCTCCTCTTCATAAAATTCCTCTCTTGACTCTATATCCTCTTTCAACTAAGAACCAGTCTCTCATCCTCCTGAAAAAAATCTGTGTTTCTGGAATAGATGTCTACACTCCTTGTCTCACCACTTCACCACCTAGTGACTCCTCAACCCACTTCAGTCTGGTCTTCCTCACTGGTCTGTTTAGATGGCCCTCGTCAAGGTCAATATGGGGCCAGGCTCATTCTGCCACACCTGTTACATTTGTCACCCCTTTGTTCTTCTGCATTTAACATTGTGATCAAGGATACCTACTCACTTGGTGGCCGTGGGATTTATCTCTTTTGGTTTGGCTTGTTCCTCTCCAGTGATCTCTCTTTGATTTCTTCATAGAAGACACCTCAACCTCCCCATTAAATGTGCTCTCCACAGAAATAAGGCCTTGATCCATTATTATTCTTTCAGTAAATTTTTTTTTGAAAGAAAGAAAAAGAGAGGAAAGAAAGTGAGAGTGAAAGAAAGAAAAAAAAGAATGTAAGAGAGAAAGAAAGAGGAAGAGAAAGAGGGAGAGAGAACGAGATTCTTGTTCTATTGC
>CAUYLG010000907.1:0-16324 GCA_963573385.1 Cacajao melanocephalus | reverse complement strand
CTATAAAATCCCTCTGTAAACTTTTTAAACGTTTTTTTTTTTTTTTTTTTTTTTTTTTTTTTTTTTTTTTTTTTTTTTACTAAGGTCAATTTAGAAGTCATTCTGGCCTCTCTTGATCATGTTATGGAAAGGGCACAGATTTGGGAGAGCTAGATCCTTGACTATACCTCAGTCATTTACCTTGCTGTGATTTTAGACAAATTAGTTTACCTCACTGTGTCACAGAGTTGTTTTGTGTTTCCTTTGAGATAGGATTGTTACTTTTATCCTAGCACCAAATATGTACCAGATCAGGATATCTTGCCTGTGTCACCTTTCTAGCCCTGATTTTATAGGAGAAAGCCTGAGTTCAATGCAGTTTTCTTGCTTGGAAACCATAGACTAACTGAAAAGGTGCCATTGAGAAGAATTTAAGCCCAGTTGAGCTTCAGGGAGATTTGTTTTCCCAGGGAACTACTCCCTCCCTGTTCTAGCAGGTTATCTATAGGAATTCAGGGAGCATAATTTTTAATGCCAGTTTGTACTGATTTTCAGTCCTGTTCACTTAGTTCCACTTCTCTTTAGGGTGAGACCAATGGTTTTAGATAAAGAGTCAGGAAGAGGTAACCATATCGAGATCTCAGTCCTAACCTTATTCCCTCTCAGAGGGTGTTGGACTCTTACTGTCTAGGTTAGGAGGGGGCCACTTGAAAAGGATGAGAAGGGAAAAGCAAAATTTATTATAAGAAGGGCAGAACTAATTCAAGTAGCTAGGGCTAGAATACTTTGAGCCTAAGCTTTGGTAGTAACTCCTCTTATATTCTCTGGGTAACTTCAGGATTTACACCAAAGGCATCCACCAATCTGTGGCTTTTTCAAAAATAATGCTCACTTCTAAGGATATAGGAATGGCATTGTTTGTATTTTGCTTGAACCAGCAGAGGGAGAACCTTTTAGGATTCTGTATTCTGGGCAGGAAGTATTGCTGCCTCCTTTTGATTAGTGGGATCTAGCTTTGGAACCTATCCAGAGAAGACAGGTGAAAGGAAGGACAAAATTCTAACCCAGTAGCTGGAAATAGAGCATATTTTTTTTTATTCACTACCATCATGGTATTGAATAAACTTTCAACTTAGGAGACTTAGGCACATGGAAGAAATGGGCCCTGAATTCTAAGTGAAGCTTGTGGTGTAATATAACTATGTTTTAAATTTTACAAACATGAGGAACAACTTTTATCAGGCATCTTCAATTGTGAGAGAAAATGATTAGCAATTATGTTTAAATTTGTGCAAACACCTAAGTTTACCTAAGGTGTATAAATAACCCCCTATAAGTCCCCCTTGTCCTTGCCAATGGAGGGCTTCCTGCTTTACAAGCCATATTCTATTCACAGGGTACATAATATTCTCTTTCTGCTAATATTGCTGAATAATATAGATAAGTATTCTTACTTCACTCATGACACTTCATCTTTCTAAAAAGTCAAAAAGAATATTTTGGTAGCAGAGTATGCCAGCACGTAAGTTCATTTATCAGACTGCCAGGTTCAGGGACTGAGGAATAATGGGGTGGAGAGGTGGACATACTGGACATATGCATCCAATAGGAACATGAAGTATAATTTTAAAAATTGGAGGAGGGTTCAGAGAGGATATGGTTTGTAACAAATAGGTGGTTTCTTTAAAATATATATATGTATAATATATGTATGTAATATATATATAGGTAGGTAAGCTTTGTTAATATATTAATATATATTCCTAAACCTTAGTTCTCACCTTAACAAAGCTTACATACCAAATCTAGGATAAGAACCTAAAACAAAGTCTTCATTTATTAACAATTTATGTGAGAACATGGACAAATGGAAATAGTATTTTGTATTGTGAGCACATCTCATTTAGAGTTTAAAATTGCAGTAATATTTATGTAATTTTTAACTAAAAAGGCTATGTATACAATATTCATTGATAAGCCACTAAATTGAATTTATAATGAAAATCTCTTAAAATCACAACTCTCCTGATTTGCCCTCAACCCGTATACACGTTCACAGGAATACATATATAAACATATATGTTTATGTTGTAGCAGTTAACATGGTTGTAATTTTACATTTATGTTACTTTGATTAATTATATGCTCCCCTTGTTCCCCTTAAGTACATCAGAAACTCCCCAAAGCAAGAAGTCTGTCTTTGCTTACTGTTTTTTTAATCATTGTATTCATAGTGCACAGTTGTCTGGCATATAGCAGGTGCTCAATAAAAATTCATTGAAACAATGTGTAATAGTAGCTGTTTTTATTGTCAAATTGTTAATGCTTAGCAAATTATTAGTCGGTAAAAATTGCAAATTGCCTCTTATTTTTGGGGTGCTTAGCACTCTAGAAGCCAACTGTCCTCTTGCTTCTGTCCTGGGTCTTTGTATACAAAGAACTATATCAGTGAAGCATGTCAAGGTTGCCAGTGGTTCCCTCACTTCAACAGCATTCTGGAATAGTGGTGCCAGGCCATGATGGGAACACTGCTTCTGCAGCTCCTAGAAGAGAAACTGAGGATGAGAAGGAGTTAAACTGGCCTTAGAGTTAGCAAATAAAAGCTTTTGGGGATCCAGTTTTCAGATGGCCCCCTTTTTCCTTTCAGCCAGACTTTATAAGCAGGTTGAAGTCAGTCAAACCCCAAACCGCTCTGATTTGGCTGAAGAAGTAATTCAGTACTTTATGATTCAACATCTTCTTGTCATCTTATCAAAACTAAATCATAACTTTAAAAAGTTGCCTTTGGGAGAGGGAAGAGGAATGCTATCACTTTTTATTTTGTATCTTCTGTTTTGTTTCAACATTGTGACCATGAAAATGCATTTTATATAAAATATAAATGTTTTATAAACAAAATATGTACACATGCACACACGTATAAAATAACATGTACTTACATGATAACATGTAAGTAACATGGGTAATACCCATTTCTGTATTAAAATTTTTTTAAAATTGTGTCTCTCCTACTCAGTGCATCCCTGTTTTCCTTCACACTTCTTGTCTGTTTTCCATCATTACAAATAGGTCCTGCTGCTTTTCCCTCAAGACTTCCTAAATTTTATTCCCATCGTTGCTGGGCAACATGCCTTCTTCAAGAATCTCTTACCATTCTTTCCTTCTTCCTCTCTTCCTCTTCCCATTCTCTTTCCCTAACCTCTGTTGAGCTGGTTGTGCATATTCATTAACGTTTTACAAGCACTTGGACATTAAGTGATATCAATCAAGATACCTGTTTCACAAAGTAATACAGGTACACAAAAGATAAAGTCTTTGTCACATTCAAAAGGATAGAAGATAACATATCTAGATGTAATGATTTGAACATTTACAGGCTTTGGTTCCATTTGTGGAGGATCAGGCAAGAAAGTAGTTTTGTAGAAAATAAGAGAAATGAGTATGTTTAAGGGAAGTGAATGAACAGGGTGAAAACAGGCAGCGTTACATAATGGGAGAGCAAAAGGTAGAAGACGTGGAGAAAGGTGGCAGAGATAAAATCAGCCATATTATTATTTTCTTTCATCTCTCTGATACTCTGTCCCTGCCAAGTTTCCACCCAGCCTTCCTGTAACCACCTTCCTAAGGATAACTATGATTACATTGTTGCTGACTCTCACCCACTTATCTTCCTTTCTTTTCAGGGGCAATTCCAAAAGTCTTCACATTTCCAAAAGGAAGTACTGCAGCAGACATTTCTGCCCCCAGGAAGGCAGGGATAGAAGCCACAGAGGCCATGGAAATGATGGGGTGCCCTTGTGGCCGGTAGGCAATCACCTGAAGGCTCTGACTTCCAGAAGGTGGGTATGGCGGCTGGGGGTGGGGATAAGTTGTAGAGAAGATCTTGCCATTTTAGCTGCCAGGAAATGGTGAGTTAGGTGAGTGAATATGTCTATTTAGCATTGAATAAGTTATCTCCTGAAGTCCCATCTCTCATTTTGTACCATGATACTTACATTAAAGCTATAGAGTTCAAGTCTTCACGTTCTTCCTGGGCCCTGGGCTCCAATGTCCCCCTAAGTAGAACATCTCTTATCTCAGTTCCAGCCTCTTTTATTGGTTCATAAAAGGACAAAGTAAAATTGGGTATGTCCTTAGTGGGTTGGGGTATGAGTAAGCAAAGGAGACTCAATGAAGAGGGGACAATCACAAAGGAGATGTTTGAAAAATCCTTCAATATCAGACTTCAGGGCAGCCGTCCACCAGTTTTCACTCAGTCTTATACTTGTCCCACACACATTGAAACCTCTGGTATACTGTAGCAGGCAACCATAATTTCAAACCGCCAAGGAAACCCCTTACTCTCTGCATTATTTAAAATGCCAGTAGGGGGCCAGGCATGGTGGCTCATGCCTGTAATCCAAGCACTTTGGGAGGCTGAGGCAGGTAGATTGCTTGAGGCCAGGAGTTCGAGACCAGCCTGGCCAACATGGTAAAACCCTGTCTCTACTAAAAATATAAAAATTAGCCAAGTATGGTGGCATGTGCCTGTAATCCCAGCTACTTAGGAAGCTGAGACAGGAGATTTGCTTGAACCCGGGAGGTGGAAGTTGCAATGAGCTGAGATTACACTACTGCACTCCAGCCGGGGTGGCAGAGCAAGATGCCATCTGGAAAAAATAAAAAATAAAATGCTAGTAGGGTGTGGGCATGGTAGCTCACACCCATAATCCCAGCACTTTGAGAGGCCAAGGTCAGCAAATCACTTGAGCCCAGGAGTTCAAGACCAGCCCAGGCAACAGAGTGAGACTCTGTCTCTACAAAAAAATAAATTAGCCCGGCATGGTGGTCCATGCCTGTAGTCCCAGCTACTTGGGAGGCTGAGGTGGGAGGATCACTTTGAACCATGGAGGTTGAAGCTGCAGTGAACTGTGATTGCACTCCAACCTGAGCAACAGAACAAGACCCTGTCTCACAAATAAATTTAAAAAAAAAAAATGGCCCGGGCATGGTGGCTCATGCCTATAATCCCAGCACTTTGGGAGGCCGAGGCAGGCAGATCGCCTGAGGTCAGGAGTTCAAGACCAGCCTGGCCAACAAAGCGAAACCCCGTCTCTACTAAAAATACAAAAATTAGCTGGGCATGGTGGCACACACCTGTAATCCCAGCTACTTGGGAAGCTGAGGTAGGAGAATCGCTTGAACCTGGGAGGTGGATATTGCAGTGAGCCTTCATTGAGCCACTGCACCCCAGCCTGGGTGACAGAGAGAGACTCCCGTCTCAAAAAAAAAAAAAAAAAAAAAATGGACTGGGTGCGGTGGCTCACGCCTGTAATCCCAGCACTTTTTGGGGCTGAGGTGGGCAGATCACCTGAGGTCAGGAGTTCGACACCAGCCTGCCCAATATGGTGAAACCCTGTCTCTACTAAAAATACAAAAAAATTAGCCAGGCGTGGTGACGATTGTCTAATCCCAGCTGCTTGGGAGGCTGAGGCAGGAGAATCGCTTGAACCTGGGAGGCAGAGGTTGCAGTAAGCTGAGATCTCATGCCATTGCACTCCAGCCTGGGCAACAAGAGCAAAACTCTGTCTCAAAAAAAAAAAAAAAAATGCTAGTAGGAGACAGCATGGTTTTTGTTTTTTGGAGACAGTCTCTCTCTTTCAGCCAAACTGGATTGCAGTCACGTGATCTTGGCTCACTGCAACCTCTGCCTTCTGGGTAGAAACAATTCTTGTGCTTCAGCCTCCCTAGTAGCTGGAATTACTCTATTACATGGTAGCACAGGCATGGTGGCACAGGCACGTGCCACCATGCCTGGCTAATTTTTGTATTAGTAATTTGTAATAGTAAATTAGTAATTGTAAATTACTAATTTGTATCCTGGCTCACTGCAACCTCTGCCTTCTGGGTAGAAACAATTCTCGTGCCTCAGCCTCCCGAGTAGTTGGAATTACACCATTACATAGTGGCACAGGCTAATTTTTGTATTAGTAGAGACAGGTTTTGACCATGTTAGCCAGGCTAGGGCTAATCTCAAACTTATAATTACAAGTGATCCGCCTGCCTTGGCCTCCCAAAGTGCTGGAATTACAGGCCTGAGCCACTGTTCCCGGCTAAAAATGCTAATAGGTACTTTTATTCCTCTTTGTACTTTGGGACTATGGGCTCAGAAACACAGTGGGAATGGGAACCAGAACCTAGTAAAATTTAGCTGACCTTTAAATCCTGTAAACTCTGAGATTTATTTAAATCTAAGCTGTGCCAGTTCCAGATTTACCCTGAAAACTATTAGTCTGGTTTTTGTTTTTTGTTTTGTTTTGTTTTGTTTTGTTTTGTTTTGTTTTGTTTTCAGACTGAGTCTAGCTCGGTCACCCAGGCTGGACTGCAGTGGTGCGATCTCTGCTCACTGCAACCTCCACCTCCCGGGTTCAAACGATTCTCCTGCCTCAGCCTCCCGAGTAGCTGGGATTACAGGCTCGTGCTACCACTTCCAGCTAATTTTTATATTTTTAGTAGAGGTAGGGTTTCACCATGTTGGCCAAGCTGGTCATGAACTCTTGACCTCAAGTGATCCACCCGCCTCAGCCTCCCAAAGTGGTGGGATTACAGGCATGAGCCACCGCACCTGGCCAGTTTTGTTTTTGATTTGTAAGTCCAGGCACTTTTAGAGTCCTGGAGGTCTAGTTCACTGCCCAAATAAATCTATGGTTTTAGTAATTTTAGAGAATATTCATGATATAAGCAAAGCCATCAGTGGAATAAGAAGTCAGTAAAGGGCAAAAAGTACCTCAGGGCCTCTTGCTGTTGATATATTAGTTAAGGACTACTTATTCCTGAGGCATGACCCGATGGATGAAGCAATGGAAAGCAACTTGGTGCCCGGGCTGCCAACACTTCATCACTACCACTTTCTTTCCTTTGCTCTAGCCCAAGATCTGTTTCTCATTAACTGTCACATTCCTCTGTTCAGGGACAGTCAAAGATGTTGGTCACAAGCTTTCATACACACTATGACTCACAGTCCTACCTCCATCCTCTGCTTTGCTGCTTAGACTTCTGTTCTCCAGTGGTGTCTGAGGTGTACTGAACTGGGGGATGGGTGAGGGAAAGGGAACATTTTTTAGAATACTGTTTTTACTTTGGACTTCTTTTTTCTATTATTCAAAACAGCTTCATTTTTTATTTAGCTTTCTGACTCTCAGCACTTTCACGATTTTCTGCTCTTCGATAAGGAAAGCACACTTGATCTTGTCATGAATATATTTAGCACACATGGAACCACCATAGACCCTGCTGACATGTCTTTTCGTTTTGCACAATCTCATAAGAACTTTAGGTCTCATAGCACAAACCCCTTGAAGTCTGCCTGGACACATACCACATGCAGATTTTGGTGCTTTCCCAACATTCTTGGTATAAAGGTAAGCAATTATATTACCAGGGATTTGGGACAGCCTAGTTTTTTTGTTGAGGCTATATAGTAGGAAAGCCTATGATGGTATGTGCTGGACCATTCTGAGTGCCTCTACGCAAGTGCATAGGGCTGGTCCTGAGAGCTCTGGGCTTACTCAACTTCTCCATGGTGTCCGATTGTAAAGAAACTGTAGACAGAGAAAAGAAAACAGCTGCCATACCTCTAGACCCCTTCGGACTTCTTTTATTTTACATGAGTTCACATGTATTATGAATGATGAAATATTTAAAATCTGTTCATTGAATTACAGTTAATATGTTGAATTTCACATAACAAAATTCACCTTTATTTTTCTGAGACAGGGTCTTGCTCTTTCATCCAGGCTGGATGGAGTACAGTGCTGTAATCATGGCACACTGCAGCCTCCACCTCCTGGGCTCAAGTGATTCTTCCACCTTAGCCTCCCAAAGTGCTGTGATTAGAGGCGTGAGCCACTGTGCCTGGCCAAATTCACCGTTTTCAAGTGTATAGTCCTGTGGTTTTAAATATCTTCAGTGTTGTACAACTATCACCACTATCTAATTCCAGAACATTTCCATCATCCTCTAAAAAAACATATACCCATTGGCAGATACTTCTGGTTATCCCCACTCCCAAGCCACTGGCAATCACCAGTCTCCTTTCTATCTCTATGGATTTGCCTATTTTGAGCATTTAATATAAGTGGAGTCATACAATAAATAATTCTTTTGTGTCAGGTTTCTTTCACTTAGCACAATATTGACAAAGTTCATCCGTGTTATATCATGTATCACTATTTCATTGTATTTTATGGCTAATTAATATTCCACTGTATAGATATGCCATGTTCTGTTTACTAGTTGTTGGACATTTGGCTTATTTTCATATTTTGCTATTACAAATAATCTATGAACATTCATGTACACATTTTTTGGTGTGAATATACGTTTTTAGTTCCCTAGGGTACACAACTAGGAGTATATGGTCATATGGTAACTATTTAACTTTTTTCTTTTTTGAGACAGAGTCTTGCTGTTGTTGCCTGCGCTGGAGTGCAATGGCGTGATGTCAGCTCACTGCAACCTCCACTTCATGGTTCCAGCAATTCCCCTGCCTCAGTCTCCTGAGTAGCTGAGATTAGTGCCTGCCACCACACCTGGCTAATTTTTATATTTTTAGTAGTGACAGGGTTTCACCATGTTGTCCAGGCTGGTCTCAAACTCCTGACTTCAGGTGATCCACCCGCCTCGGCTTCCCAAAGTGCTGGGATTACAAGCATGAGCCACCGTGCCCAGCCCCGTTTAACTTTTTTATAAGTGAACTTTTATGTTAAAGTACAGTGTTAATATTTTAAAAACAGGCTGGATACAGTGGCTCATGCCTGTAATCCCAGCACTTTGGGAGGCCAAGGCAGGAGGATTGCTTGTGTCCAGGGGTTCAAGACCAGCCTGGGAAAAATAATGAGACCCCGCCTCTACAAATAAATAAATAAAAATTAGCTGGGCATGGGAGCATGTGCCTTTAATCAGAGCTACTCAGGAGGTTGAGGTGGGAAGATCGCTTGAGGTCAGGAGGTAGAGGCTACAGTGAGCCATGATCGCACAACTGTACTCTGGCCTGGGTAACAGTAAAACCCTATCTCAAAAACAAAAAACAAAACACAATGGTTAAGCTTAACAGTTTCACAAAGTGAACAGACCTAGGTAACCAACACCCAAATCAAAAAAATAAAATACGACCAACACCCCGGAAGCTCCTCTTATGTTATCTTGCAGTTACCACTTCCCCAAAATGTAACCACTATTCTGACTGTTATCTCTGGTGATAAAAAAAAAAAAAAAATTGAAGTGAAATTTACATCATAAAATATGTGAAATTTTCATCACACAAAATAAAACCCTATTTCCCTTAAGCAGTTAGTCCCCATTCCCACCTAACTGCAGCCCCTGGCAATCACCAATCTGTTTTCTATCTCTACGTATTTACCTATTCTGGACATTTCATATAAATAAAATCATACAATGTGGGACCTTTTGTCTGTATTTTTATATTACTATTTTTTCACTTAGCATAATGTTCTTGAGGTTCATCCATGTTGTTGTATGTATCAGTGTTTTATTCCTCTTTGTAGCTGAATAATACTCCATTATATGTATATATCACAGTTTGGTTATCCAGTCATTTGCTGATGGACATTTTGGCTTGTTGAGTTGTTTCCACCCTTCGGCTATTTTGAACAATGCTGCTATGAACATTTCATGCATAAGTATTTGTGTACCTGTTTTTTATTCTTTCAGGTATTTACTAGAGGTAAAATTGCTGGGTCATATGGTTATTCCATGTTTAATTTTTTGAGAAACTGCCAAATTGTTTTCCGTAGCACCTGAATCATTTTACGTCCCTACAGCTTTGTACAATTTCTCCATAACACTTGTTATTCTGCTTTTTAAAAATATATTATAACCATCCTAGTATCTCATTGTGGTTTCAGTTTGCATTTTCCTTATGACAGCAATACTGAGCATCTTTTTTGTTGTTGTTGTTTTTGAGACAGGGTCTTGCTCTGTTGCTCTGGCTGGCATGCAGTGGTGGGAACACAGTTCACTGCAGCTCAACCTCCTGGGTTCCAGTGATCCTCCTACCTTAGCCTCCTGAGTAGCTGGGACCAAAGGCACACACCATCACGCCCAGCTAATTTTTTATTTTTTGTAAAGGTGAAGTATTGCTATGTTGCCTAGGCTGGACTTGAACTCCTAAACTCAAGCAGTCCTTCTGCTTGGCGTCCCAAAGTGCTGTGATTACAGATGTGAGCCACCACATCTAGCAGTGAGCATCTTTTTATGTGCTTATTGGCCAATTTTTTTTTTTTTTTTTGAGACAGAGTCTCAGTCCCTCACCCAGACTGGTGTGCAGTGGCACAGTCTTAGTTCACTGCAGCCTCCGCCTCCTGTGTTCAAGTGATTCTCCTGTCTCAGCCTCCTGAGTAGCTGGGATTATAGGTGGAGGTCACCATGCCCAGCTAATTTTTTTTTTTAAGGTGTGGTTTCACCATGATGGCCAGGCTGGTCTTGAACTCCTGACCTCAGGTGATCCACCCACCTCGGCCTCCCAAAGTGCTAGGATTACAGGCATGAGCCACCGCGCCCGGCCTAATTTTTGTGTCTTTAGTAGAGACAGGATTTCGCCATGTTGGCCAGACTGGTCTTGAACTCCTGACTTCAAGTGATCCACCCAACTGGGCCTCCCAAAGTGCTGGGATTACAGGTGTGAGCCACTGTGCCTGGCCTTATTGGCCGTTTTTATATCTTCTTTACAGAAATGTTTATTCAAATCCTTTACGTATTTTAAAATTGGAATGTTTGTCTTTCTGTTGTACAATTGTAAGGATTCTTTATATATTCTGCATACTAGGTCTTTATCAGATATATGACTTACAACTATTCTCTAGGTTGTCTTTTCAGTTTCGTGGTGTCCTTTGATTGACAAATCCACTGTCTTAAAGATTTACCCCTTTATTTTCTTCTAAGAGTTTTACAGTTTTAGCTCTTATATTTAGGTTGTTGATCCATTTTGAGTTAGTTTTTATATATAGTGTGAGGGATCCAACTCCATTTGTTGCACATGAATATCTGGTTGTCCCAGCACCATTTATTGAAAAGACTGTTTATTCCCCTATTAATAATCATGGCACCCTTAGTGAGAATCAGTTGGCCATAGATACATGGGTTTATTTCTGAACACATCATTCTACTCCATTGGTTTATAGTGTTTCCTTATGCTAGTCCCACACTATTTTGATTACTGTAACTTTGCAATATATTTTGAAATGGAGAAGTAGGAGTCCACTAACTTTGTTCTTTTTCAAGATTGTTTTGGCTATTTGGTCCCTGTTACAATTTCATGTGAATTTGATGATCAGATTTTCCATTTCTGTGAAAGAGTCTTGGAATTGTGATAGGGAATGTGTTGAATCTGTAGATTGCTTTGAATATTATCATCTTGATATCAAGTATTCTGATCCCTACATATGGGATACTTTTCCATGTATTCAGATCGTCTTTAATCACTTTCAGCAGTATTTTGTAGTTTTTTTGTCTTTCACCTCAGCTAAAATTAATACTAAGTATTTTATTATTTTATATGCTATTGTAAATGTAATTGGTTTCTTAATTTCTTCTCAAAGTAGTCATTGCAGATGTATAGAAACACAACTGATTTTCATCCATTGATCTTATACCCTGAAACTTTGCTGATTTCATTTATTTGTTCTAGTAGATTTTGTGTGTGTATAGATTCTTTGGGAATTTTTATTATATTTTATTTATTTACTTATTTGAGACAGAGTCTTGCTCTGTTACCCAGAATGGAGTACAGTGGTGCATTCATGGCTCACTACACCCTCAACCTCCAGGCTCAAGCAATTTTCCCACCCCAGTCCCCCAGGTAGCTGGGACCACAGATGCACACCACCATACCTGGCTAATTTTTAAAATTTATAGAGACAGTGTTTCACTATATTGCTCAGATTGGTCTTTAGCAAACTCCTGGGCTTGAGCAGTTCTCCTGCCTCAGCCTCCCCAAGTGCTGGGATTACAGGAGTGAGCCACCATACCCACCATGGAAATTTTTATGTGTATAGAATCATGTCATCTTACAATAGAGATAGTTTGACTTTTCCTTTTTCTTGCCTAATTGCTCCAGCTAGAACTTCCAGTACAATGTTCAATAGCAGTGGTGAAAGTGGCATCCTTGTCTTATTGCTGATCTTAAGGGGAAAACTTTAGTCTTCCACCATTGAGTATGAAGTTAGCTGTAGGTTTTTCATAGATGCCCTTTGTTAAATTTTAGGAGTTCCCTTCTATTCCTAGTGTTTTGAGAATTTTTATTATGAAAGGGTGTTGGATTTTATTACTTTTTCTGTGTCAATTGAGATGATCATACGTGGAGTTTTTTCTCTTTTATTAATGTGATATATTACATTGATTTTCTTTTCCCTTTTTTTTTTTTTTTTTTAAAGAGATGGAGTCTTGCTCTGTCACCCAGGCTGAAGTGCGGTGGCACAATCTCAGCCCACTGCAACCTCCGCCCTCCAGGTTCAAGCAATTCTCCTGCCTCATCCTCCTGAGTAGCTGTGATTACAGGTGCCAGCCACCACGCCTGGCTTATTTTTTGTATTTTTAGTAGAGATGGGCCATGTTGGCCAGGCTAGTCTCAAACTTCTGGCCTCAGGTGATCTGCCCATCTCGGCCTCCTAAAATGCTGGCTTTACAGGGATGAGCCACTGCGCCTTGCCTCTGTATTTTTCTATTCTTTATTTCCTTTATCTATGCTCTAATTGTTTCTGTTGCCTTCCTCCTGCTAGCTTCTCATTTAATTTACATTTCATTTTTCAGTTCCTCAAGGTATAATATTTGGTTGTTGACTGGCAATCTTTTTTTTTTTTTTTTTTTTTTTTCGAGACAAAGTTTAACCCAGGCGGGAGTGCAGAGGCACTATCTCAACTTGCTGCAACCTCACCTCCTGGGTTCAAGTGATTCTCATGCCTCAGCCTCCTGAGTAGCTGTGACTACAGGCACGCGCCACCGCACCCAGCTAATTTTTGTATTTTTAGTAGAGATGAGGTTTTACCATGTTGGCCAGGCTTGTCTCAAACTCCTGACCTCAGGTGATCCGCTTGCCTTGGCCTCCCAAAGTGCTGGGATTACAGATGTGAGCCACCACACCTAGCCAGATTGGAAATCTTTTAGTAAAGTAAGTGTTTACAGCTATAATTTCTGTCTTAGCACAGTTTTAGCAGCATCCCGTAAGTTTTGAAGTGTTGTTTTTATTCATCTCAAAATGTTTTATACTTTATGAGTTCTTCTTTGACTCATTAGTTGTTTAAGAATGTATTGTTTATCTGGGTGCTGTGGCTCAACCCTGTAATCCCAGTGCTTTGGGAGGCCAAGGTTGGCAGATCACAAGGTCAGGAGTTCGAGACCAGCCTGGCCAACATAGTAAAACCCCATCTCTACTAAAAAAAAAAAAAAATACAAAAATTAGCCAGGCATGAGGGCATGTACCTGTAGTCCCAGCTGCTCAGGAGACTGAGGCAGGAGAATTGCTGGAACCCGGGAGGTGGAGATCAGTGAGCCCAGATCACGCCACTGCACGTCAGCCTGGGTGACAGAGCAAGACTCCATCTCAAAAATAAATAAATAAAAAATAAAAATAAGCTGGCTGCGGTGACTTGAGCCTGTAGTTCTAGCTACTCAGGAGGCTGAAGTGGGAGGATCGCTTGATCCCAGGAGTTTAGGGTTCAGTGAGCTATGATTATGCTGCCACACTCCAGCCTGAGTGACAGAGCAAGACCCTGTCTCAGAAAAAAAAAAAAAAAATGTGTTGTTTAATTTCTATATGCTTGTGAACTTCTCAGTTTTCCTCATTATTGATTTCTAGCTTCATTGCATTGTGGTTGGTGAAGATACTTGTATGATTTAGGTATTTTCTAAGGTATTGTTTTGTAGCCACACTTACTTTATGGCCTAACACATGATCTGTCCTGGAGAATGTTCATACACTTGAAAAGAGTCCACATTCTGCTATTGTTGGGTAAAATGTTTTATATGTCTGTTAGGTCTACTTGGTTTAGTGTTGTTAAAGTCTTCTGTCTTCTTATCAAACTTCTGTCTAGATGTTCTATTTACTATTGAAGTGCAGTACTAGAGTCTTCAACTATTATTGTAGAACTGTCTATGGTCAGCCCTCCATAACCATGGATTCCACATCCACAGATTCAACCAACCATGGATCAAAAATATTTGTGAAAAAATTAAAAAAAATACAACAATTAAAAAATACAAATAAAACCAATTGCAGTATACCAACTATTTACATAGCATTTACATTTTATTAGGGATTATAGGTAATCTAGAGATTATTTAAAGTGTATAGGAGGATGTGTGAAGGTTATATGCAAATAGTACACCACTTCATATAAGGGATCTGAATACTTGCAGAGTTTGTAATCCAACAGGGTTCCTGGAACCAATCCCCTGCATATTCAGAAGGACAACCATACTTCTCTCCCTTCAGTTCTGTCAATGCTTGCTACATATATTTTGGGCTTCTGTTGTCTGATCCATGTATGTTTATAGTTGTTATATCTTCTTGATAAATTGACCCTTTTATCAATATATAATGTCTTTTTTTGTCTCTTGTAACAACTTTTTTTTTTTTTTTTTTTTTAAGAAACAGGGTCTTGCTCTGTTGCTTCGGTAGATATGAGTGCAAGGGCAGGATCATAGCTCACTGCAGCCTTGAGCTCCTGGGCTCAAGCAGTTCTCTCACCTCAGCCTCCAAGTAGCTGGGTGCATGTCATGGTGTCCAGCTCATTTTAAAATAATTTTTTAGAAATGGGGGTCTCACTGTGTTACTCAGGCTGCTCTTGAACTCCTGGCTTCAAGTGATTCTTTTTCCCCAGCTTCCCAGAATGCTGGGATTACAGGCATGAGCCACCACACACAGCCTCTTTTAACAATTTTTTTTGACTTAAAGTCTGTTTTATCTGATGTTACTATAGCTGTCTCAACTCTCTTGATTACTATTTCCGTGGAATATCTTTTTTCATTCTTTTACTTTCAACCTATGTGTATCTTTGGATCTAAAATGAGTCTCCTTCAGGTAAGAAAGGGGCTGTAAACAAAATTTTGAGAAGAATAAAGTAAAATAGAAGAGTCTCTTATATACAGCATGTAGTTGGATCATGTTTTTTCTTATCCATTCTGCCAATTTCTGTATTTCAATTGATGTTTTAATCCATTCAGGTTACTTCAACAAAATAGCTTAAATTGGGTAATTTAAAAAAAATTCACTGTTCGCAGTTCCAAAGGCTGGGAAGTCCAAGATCAAAGTGCTTACAGATTTGGTGTCTGGTGAGAACCTTCTTTCTCACAGATGAAAGTCTTTCCACAGTAACCTCACGTGGCAGAAAGGGCAAACAGGTTCCGTAGCCTCTTCTATAAAGGCACTAATCCAATTCATGAGGCCTCTGCCCTGATAGTCTGCCTCCTAAAGGCCGCATCTCTAAATGTTATTGTATTGGGGATGAAATTTTAATGTAATTGTGAATTTTGTTAATTATGAATGGGGGGGCACACAAAGACATTGAGATCATAGCATTTGGTGAGTTTATTTACATTTGAAGTAATTACTGATGAGAAAGGACTTCTACAATTTTATTTGTTTTCTATATAACATAACTTATGGAGAGAGATCCAAGATGGCCGATTACTAGCAGCTCAGGATTGTAGCTCCCAGTGAAAGTGCAGAGAACGAGTGGACGCCACACTTTCAGACGAATTTTTTGTTGCTCACGGACCAGGAGATTCCCAGCGGAGGAGCCCCACAGGTTGCCAGTGCGACTCTTGTGGCCGGCGCGGCGGTTCTCCGTGCAGAGTAAACAGGACTCGGTCCCCTTTTGGTCGACGTTTGGAGCTCTGGGAAGGCAGAGTCGCCCATTCAGCTGATTGAAAAAGGGACTGAGGGCAGAGAGATCCAAGATGGCGGATTAACAACAGCTCAGGATTTTAGCTCCCAGTGAAAGCACAGAGAGTGAGTGGACGCCGCAATTTCAGACAAATTTCTGTGGAACACAAACTGGGAAATTCCCGGTGGAGGAGCCACACAGGTCGCCAGCACGACTCTTGGCCAGCGCAGCTGTTTTGCCTGCGCCCCGGCGCGGCGCAGCGCTTCTCAGTGCGGAGTATACGCGACTGGGTGCCCCTTCAATCGGGCTCAGCTGGTCCCGTTCCCACAAGGAGAACAGCAATTGGAAGCGCTGAGGACTGAGAGTTTCACAGTAAGCACAGCTGAACCCGGGAAGGCCTAGCTCTGTGGGGAAAGGGCGTCTGCCGAAGGAAAACTAAGAACCAGAAAAAACTTCATCACCAA